>JASAMY010001121.1:0-122521 GCA_030248085.1 Paralinhomoeus sp. GSCO2_6 | reverse complement strand
CGATTAACTCAGCGTTCAGCCGATTTACTTAGCTAGCGGTTTTACTTAGCATTCAGCCGATTTAGTTAGCAAAACCGAGTTTTTACTGCCGCAAAATATACTTAGCAAACAGAGTTAGTTTTCTTTGCAAAATAATTTGCCCCTAACCTTTTTGAAGTGTACCAGATTGCCTGCAATTTCTCCGACGTCGGCTCTAAGAGATTCAAAAAGCGGATTTCCGACACTGGCACTGGACAATGCGCGCTGTGTTTGTTTTAGTTTATTCCTCGCCTCGAGTGGGACGATACGGTGGGCGTGACGCGAGAGTACACCTACAACTACTCGTACCAGCATCGCCGCCACATCTGTACCTCTGCAAGTTCCACGCGCGCCGCTATCAGGAGAGCTGCACCGCCGGCGATGACGAGCACAACGTATTCGTGAGTTCTCTGTTGCAGTTCTTGTCTGCAGTTGGACTGTGGTGAGAAAAAGACGGGCTTTTAGATGGATTTGTATTGGGTGCAATTGATACCTGTGTAGCTATGTAGATGTAGGTGCTAGCTACTAAAATTTGCAATGAATGTAGCAGCCTTTGGGGGCAGCCACAGGTGCAAGCAAATGAGTCGGCACTCTTATCGTTGACATGCAGCTCATTGGAACCAGGGCGATGGCCCTAAAGGCTGATTCACAATTATCGGTCCTCCCATCGGTCTCGGTTTCGGCCTTGCCGTGCCAAACAGCGAAGACCGAGACCGAGACCGATGGGAAGGACCTTAATTGTGAATCAGCCTTAACGGTTTGATCGTTTGCAGTGCGAGGCGAGTACGTTCGAAGCAACGGACGAGGTCCAAGCGACCTTCGATGGGAAGACGGCGCGGATCACTGCGAAGAACGCCTGAAGCGCCGCTGATTCCACCAACATTCCTTAGGCTATGGTTCCTCATTTCAGTTGTCTCTCTGCAACAACGCCCTGTGTATACGGATTGGTTGCTGGTGCGTGTGGAAAGAGCAGAGCAGTGTTGACCCACGTTTCCTGCCGTGTGCACAATACTTAATTACCTACATAGGCACAATTAGGCACTCACCACACGCGCGCTACGCGTCATTGCAGACACGCAGCAGAGAACGGCACAAGCAAATCAATTTCTTCTTTGAGGATTTGCATGATCACAGCATACCATAACTATGCAGTTATGCGGATTACTTAGGAATCCAGGATTGTCCTTTTGTGCCACAATGTACCATGCGGATCCATGTACAAGGTGTTTTTTGTTTTTGTTTTACACAGTGAAAAACGCTCATAAGTTTTTGATCGCTTAACCAAATGTTACCAAATTTTGTTCGTTTATAGCAAACACCATGCGACATATTGTGTTGAAGAGTAATACAAGTTTTTATAGCAAGAACACCTGCAAAACAAAACAAGATATAAAAAAATACAAGTTAGAAGTTTTTATGGGAGAGGAGTGTTCATCCCAGGACCTCCCAGACAACTCGCTATCTCTCCCATCAATTTGTGTGCGCTCCCGCTCTCCATCGTAAACGCCGTCAAGAAAAACCGAAGTCGTTCGGGTTTTTTTTGTCAAGGGATTGGAGGAGATAGCGGTGTCATGCTTGTAGATAACGCGGAGAGGGCCGCTTCGCCTTGGCTTGAGTGCGCCGACAGTAAACAGTGCGCTCGGCCTTTGCGGAATCAAATGCGCCACCATCTCTCAATTGCTCAACGATCCTTCACGTTTGTCTCCATCATAAGCGTCAACTGTTCTTCTGGTAAAGAAAATGACAAATTTGCTGCATCCGTTGGCCATTGTCACACTTCCGTTGACCGTTGCAACGCTGTTGGACACTGAGTCGTCTGGAACGGCTGGCCATAAGGCAATAGAAGCTGCTGAAAAGGCTGTTGAAAGTATCGCAAAATCGAATGCCATCAAGCCGCGCCACTCCGGTGCCTGCGGCGCGGCGCACACGGCTTGCGGCGACAAGTGTTGCCCAATGAGCGAGGCGGTTTGCTGCAGCGGCTCAGTCTCCTGCTGTCCCAAGGGGTCCGCGTGCTCCACGGGGGCCAAATGCTCCACAACCAAACAAGTCGTTTTCGAACAGGTCACGTTCAGGTTCGGTTCAGGTTCAGGTTCAGACAGTTCGAGAAGTCTACAAATGGACTGAACAAAGAGTGCACACTGTTTTTTGGGCCTATTTATAATTATCCGCGTCCATCATCCGGGTCCATCACCCGTCGAACGAATGACGGATTATTATAAATCGGGAAGACGGGGCCGGATGTCGGACGAGGATGGTGTTAAATAGGTTGTGACGGATGGCAAGCGTTGAACGTGCTTGTGTCTCGTACGGAAAACATGGGCACGGAAGGAGTTTAGGGTTTACGATTGCGCGCTTCCCAAATCTACCATAATCTGTAAAGGGATTCCACGCGAGACCCTATTTCATTAACAAACACGAACACTCATAAATCGAGCTTCGGGTGACGGACGCGGACGATTACAAATCGGCCTTTCAGGCGGCTATTTCCCTGCAGTCGGTGGACTCAGCTGCACTCAGCTGTGCACTCAGCGACTGCGGTGGCTACGACTGCGCTTCCATCAAGCTGGCCGAGCGCTCGGCCAAGAGCGGCGCCTACACCATCTACTTGGATCGACAGCCTCAGCGTGCTTACTGCGACATGGACGAGGACGGAGGCGGCTGGACGGTGCTCATGACGTATGTATCACCACATGAGAACAAATCAATCTCAAATCAATGCTTTTACTGATGCAAACATGCCAACGCAGTGCAGGGACCGTGCAGCAATCGGAAGCACGCCATCTACAATCTAGGGCAGCGACAGCACGCGAAAGTCAATAGACAAGGGCAATCCTTGTTAGGGGGTCCATCCAGAATCGAACCCAGGACCGTGTGCGCAAGAGAACGATTCTCTACCACTAGGCCATGCTCGGCGATGAATGCCAGTTGTAAAACGCATAGACGTTCCGACGCGACGGTTCGCTTCCACGACCGGGTGTACAACGAGTACGTGGAGGGCTTCGGCTCGCCCTACGCCAACTACTGGCTGGGTCTGGAGCGCATGCACGCACTCACAAGCCGCGTGGACCAAGCCCCAGAGACTCATGGTCAACCTGCGCTACTGCGACGACAAGCCGCTCCATGCAGAGTACAAGAGCTTTGAGGTGCAACAGTAGTGCGCATGGGTATTGGAGAGGTTGGGCAAGCACAGACAGCGCTAACACGTGGAGGGAAGATGTACAGAGTGAAGTAATTGTACACCAAATGGCGTCCATTTTGGTACACTTATACCGTTGGTACATTTTTGTGAAATGTGGTCAAAATAAGGTCTTCTAAATGGTGTTAACCAGCTGTTTTGCTATCATAGAACACCGAAAGAAAAGTACTCAAAGCACTGACATTTAGCCACTTTTATCGCTTTTGACCGATTGAAAAAGGTGCAGAAACTGTCTGCGTGTGTGAATTTTTTTTTTGGTGGGGGGGGGGGTGTGAGAACTGGGGCCATACCAACCCAAACACACAACCTGATGCATACCTATACCTGTCTGTATGTATCGCGCACATTTACGGTATCGCGCACATATACGGGATCATGCTCCAATTTAGATCAAGGACTCCAGCCAAAGTTACATGATGTCCTTTGAGATGTACGTCGGTGGCAACTGTGGAAATGCATTCGCTTCGCATAACAAAATGAAGTTTTCCGCCAAAGACCACGACGTCGACACGTATCCCGGCAACTGTGCCAAAGAATTCAACAGGTACGTCCAAGTGTGCGTCAGCTTTTGTGCCAAAGCAGTTCCACGTGGCGCTCTTCATAGTGGCTGGTGGTATTTGAACTGTCACAACTGCCTGCTGACTGGGCAATACTATGAGGACTGCACGTGTCCAGCTAACTTGGGCATCATTTGGTCGCCCGATGACGCTGCGGACTCAAAAAGTGCCAAGTTCGTGACGATGAAGATACGTCCCGAGAACTTCAAGCAACTGCTAAGTAGATAGACAATTTGAAGACTTGAAGCCGACTTGGTTTTTAAGCTGCTACTACTACTACCTACTACTACGAACGATGCTCGGATTGGATTGAGATGAATATAACATGCAGTGTGATTTGTTCGATGACGTTACTACCCACACGTACCGTAAACCCAATGACACCCCCTCCCCTCGTGCAATGCATTTGGCCTAGAGTTGTTAAGGTTTTTTTTTAACCAGTTTTATTTTAAAAAAGTTCGGTTTTATTTTAAAAAAAAACTTGGCTCTCGGTCTTTTTTCTGTGAAAAAAAACCTCTATTTTTTTTCTTTTTGGTTACTTTTTGTTACTTTCTCAAACATTATAGCAATGTTTGCCTGTAACTATACGCCCGTTTAACATGCTTCCTCTGTCCCCACTCCCTTTTGCCTCTCTTGGATTATTTGACTTCGAGCGCGAATGATTTGAAAAGTTTCTGCAAGTGGCAAGTTTGGCGTTGGCGACGCGGGGCGGGTAGGGGGTGCCCCCAATTTGTTGGCGAGCCGAGGTGTCTTACTTTTGGCGAAAGAAGAAGCTGCCGCGACGCGATGATGTCTCTGTCGACATTTTTGGTTGCTGGTTCTATCATTCAAGGTCGGGATGAATTTCTTTTTAATAATTTTAATACGTCAAAATTTCATTTACGGTAAAATCGGTTGAAGGAGTGAAAATGGTGTATTCCCGTCTCTTTATTGACTCGAAAAATATTCTCATGCCGCAGCCAGGCAGCATCGATGATTCTGCCGGATTTGACAGTCATACGTTGCTCTTATAAGCGCACCCTGCCCTCTGAATTTATCGCCCTCCCCCTGTTTCCAAGCCTCCCGCCCCCTGCCCTGGGCCCTGGCGCTTTTTTAATTAAATTAATTTAATAATATTAAAATACCGATTTACCGTCCGTATGCATAGCATGACATGAGATTGAGAATGGGTGTGGTGTGGTGACCGCGGAAATTGGTCAGGGGAGGGATGAATGCCAATTTTTTGTTGAAGAGGTGGGAAGAGGATATATGGGGATTTTCGGGATGGAGCGTTATGCGTCGAAATTTCACATCTGTTCACAATCATTGACATTTGAAGTTCAATGCTGCACGGGTTACCTTTGCAGCGTTCCCAACTTCCCACCGATGATTTTTAGGTGACATTTTGATGCATAAAGTTCCGTCCGTGCAGTGTTGTATGCTTGTGCGTGGCCTGCGTGCGTGCGTGCGTGAATTCGGGCTGTGCAATGTTGTATGCTTGTGCGTGGCGTGCGTGCATGCGTGCGTGAATTCAGGTTCAGAGACGAAACCCCCCCCCCCATCACTACAAATGCGCTTTCGTTCAGCAACACATCTTGGTGGTCAGCTCAGCTGCTTGCGACCGCCACCCCTCACTGTTGTGGCAACTCATTTCTACGTTGGTTTGCCGCTCGCTGACCGCCCACGAACTCCACGGAGAAGGCCCTCTTCTTCCCAGTGGCGCGCATCCTGCTCGCCCTGCCAGCCAGCGCTGCCGCTGCCGAGCGAGTCGCGTCTCCAAGACCATTTTCGTCAAGCATAACCTGCCCTTACTCGACAAAACCAAGGGCCGAACAGCTTCCTACGGTCAGAATAAGTCTGGTTCTTTGCGTCGTGCGTGCGTGCGTGCGTGCGCGTGCTCGAAAGGGGCGGGGGCGGCCTTGTGTGCGTGCGTGCGTGCGTGCGTGAGCGTGCTCGAACGGGGCGGGGCTTTCTTGTGTGCGTGCGTGCGTGCGTGCGCGTGCTTGATGGGAGCGGGGGCGGCCTTGTGTGCGTGCGTGCGTGCGTGCGTGCGTGCGTGCGCGTGCTCGACCGGGGGGGGGGCGGCCTGGGGTGCGTGCGTGCGTGCGTGCGTGAGCGTGCTCGAACGGGGCGGGGCTTCCTTGTGTGCGTGCGTGCGTGCGTGCGCGTGCTTGATGGGGGCGGGGGCGGCCTTGTGTGCGTGCGTGCGTGCGTGCGTGCGTGCGTGCGCGTGCTCGAAAGGGGCGGGGGCGGCCTTGTGTGCGTGCGTGCGTGCGTGCGTGAGAGTGCTCGAACGGGGCGGGGCTTCCTAGTGTGCGTGCGTGCGTGCGTGCGAGTGCTAGCAGGGGGCGGGGGCGGCCTTGTGTGCGTGCGTGCGTGCGTGCGTGCGTGCGTGCGTGCGCGTGCTCGAACGGGGCGGGGGCGGCCTTGTGTGCGTGTGTGTGTGTGGGTGGGGGGGGGGGTGTGTGGTTCCGCATGTGTGCGTGCGTAGCAGGACGTAGCGGGACGTAGGCTGTGTGTTCAGTGCAGTCTCAGAGGAAGGTCGTCAGGAAGGCGGAGCAAGCAGCGCTGACGGCGGTGTCCGAGACCCTCGTCGTGGACGACAGCGTCATGGCGGTCGCCGACCAGCTGAAAATCGCCAGCGACGACGAAGGCGAATTTTGACTGCCCTACGTGATCTCTGGTTTTGCGCCCATGGTTTATTCTGTGTTTGTGATTCTGAAAGCTTGTTTTGAATGCTTAAGGGTATGAAATCATGCAAGAGTGCTCCTGCTGTGCCTACTTATGCGTCCCACACATGTTAAAATACCCTCTACTTGGTCCAGATAACGTTCTGAGGTGCTTTTGAAAAAGTTCAAAATAAAACGTACTAATTTAAAATAAAACGGTTTTATTTTATAAAAAAACCACCCGAGTTTGCCATTTGGTTTTTTTTACAACTCTAATTTGGCCCCCGATAATTGTACACCCTCCCAAGTTTATTAGTTTATTCCAAGTTTATTACTTAAAGGAGAAGAAAACCATCACGGAAGAAATGTACAGCAAACGGAAGTGGCAATATCACACTCTTTAAGCTCAAACTCATTTCGACGATAAGCCGATTCTTTTCCAAAGCGTGTCAGTTCTTCGCCTGCTTCTCGCTCTTCAGCCATCCCAACGGCTTCACCAACACGCTGCGCAGAATTTGCTCCATGGGCGTCTAAAGGTCGTCTTGCGTGTTTCCTCTTTTCCGCGCAAATTTAAAATTCGTACGTTTTTAATAGTGTCTCGGAAGAAGATCTCTTCGACCAGACGTACGTCCACCGCCTGCAGCGCGTCGGCAGCCGCCTCGACGACGGTCTGACGAAGAGGCGGCACGCGCAGCAGCTCGTCGTCAGCATTCGACAGGCCTGAAGCAAGTTCGTGCGTGCGTGCGTGCGTGCGTGCATGCGTGCGTGCGTGCATGCGTGCGTGCGTACGTGCGTGCGTGCGTGCGCACCTCGAAAGAGCGCCGCCCTCTGCACAAAGAGTCTCTCGGCGGGCAGCAGGCGAGCCAGCCGATCCAGAGCTTCGAGCAGGCCTGCAGCGCCCGCGGTGATCTGCCCATCGTTTCCGCCGTTGCCGCAGCCGAATAGCAGCAGCTCCCTTCTCACGTCCAGACCAAACTGGTCGGACATGGCGACGAACAACTCGTGCCAGTGCCCAGAGACTTGCTCGATCTGAGCGAATAAATGGTCCAAACTCTTGTTTTGTCGCGAAACGCGACACGGAGAGCTTCTCACCAGCTTGTCGGTCGAGAACGGCTGACACTGGCACTTGGCCCACTCGGCCAGTTCAAAGAGCACCAAGGCCGCCAGCTGGTACCTGGCTTCTCCCGAAGACGCCGTCGGCGTCGTCAGCTTCGACACCGTGTGAAGCTGCGGCAAAAAATTTTTTTTTGTAGATTCTTATCGATTTGTATAACATTGATTATTATTATAGCGTACCGCTGTCACACTCGTCAGGGTCGGCCTGCCGACGGCCGCCAGCGACGGCGGCTGCTGCGGCGACGTCGACGCCGACGTCGACTCGTCCAGTCTATCGTCCTCGTCGTCCTCTTCGTCTCGCTCGGTCGACGACGATGTCGTCAGCGTCGTCGACGCGCTGCCGCTGGCCGTCTGCAGCAGCGACGCCAGGTTCGCAGCGGCCGCGTCGCCCCCCGCACCGACACCTCCGTTGGCGTGACCGCCGAAGAGCGCGGGCGGCGTCAGAAAGGGCAGTCTGGAATCGTCGACAAGCGAATCGCTTTCTGCGTGCGGACACGCTCTCGAATCTCAGTTGGCTTGAGCCGCAGCCGACCTCGGCAACTGGAAGCCGAGCTGGAGCATTGGCCAGGCTTGTTGGAAGTTGGGTGCCTGTCCGAACAGGGTGGCGGTAGGCGCCGTCGGCAGAACGGGCGGTGGCGCCTGCGTCGTCGCCGTCGTCATCGTCGTCGCCGGCAAATCCAGCAGCGGCGTCGAAGCGGCCGCGGCGGCGACGGCGGCGGCCGCCTGGTGGTGCTGGTGCTGCGCCAGGGCGCTCTGTCGAAAGAACATGCTCATCTGTCGGCGCAGCGTCGAGTTTCTCGGCCCTCGCTCGTGCTGGACCGCTGAAACAAAATTGTTGCCTTTTTTCTTTCTTCCGGAACTTTTCGGAATTTTTTGCGGCACTCACCGTCCTTGTTCATGCCGACCGCCTCGCAGCGCCGGAGTCGGCAAGCCCTGCATTGGTTGCGGTGCGTCTTGTCGACGGGACAGAGGCCGTCGGCGGGCCCGCCCTTGTTCTTGCAGTGGTACTGCCGATTGCGACGGATGGAGCGCTTGAAGAAGCCGGCGCAGCCGTCGCACGCGAAGATGCCGTAGTGCTTGCCGCTCGAGTGGTCGCGACACACCTTGCAGGGAATGTCGAGCAGGATTCGACCTGAACGTTTTGCTGGCGTTCTGCGCGTGCGTGCGTGCGTGCGTGCGTGCGTGCGTGCGTGCGTGCGTGCGTGCGTGCGTGCGTGCGTGCGTGCGTGCGTGCGTGCGTGCGTGCTCCATCTTTGATCCGCAGAGCATCTTTTTTTGGAGGCCGCGTCAACGGCTGTGGTGACACTCGACCGGCCGCCGTCCCTGACGGCGCTCCGTGCCGCGCGTCCCCAATACGCGTCAATAAGTGTCGTCGTCTGCCGCGCCGCCACCACCACAAGTGGCCGCAATTCGATACTGTAGCGCCGTTCAAATTAGAGGGCACGCGCGCGCGCCCGCCAGCGCTCTCTGACGCCGCCAAGTCTGGTGGGCTCGCAGTCGCTCAAATTACCGTCGCCTCTCTCTACCTCGGTTTCGCCCCGAAGAAGAAGAATAGGAGTCAACGACGCCGCGCGCCGGGCGGTCCTTTGCGCGAATTAGAAGACGACGGGCGGCGAGCGTGAGCGTCCAGCACGACCACTAATAGCGCACTTATTGTCGCGTCGACTTATTGCGGCCAATCAGCCGACAGGAGACGACGCGCCGACGCCCGCAAACAGCCGCTTGTCGACTCGCGCCATGTCAGCGTTGCGCGCTTTCAAGTGCCGAGGATTACTGTAGCCGCTCGGCAGTCGTCGTCGCCGTCAACTCTTCGACAGCGACTGTTCCATGCGCCCAGAGGGCGGCGGCGGCCGGAATTGATTGGCGAGGAGGACGCGCTCGCGTCAAGCGCTTAGGGCGCCTCGCTCGCGGCAAAATGTCGAGAGGGGGAGAGAGCGCCAGGCTGTGTGGTCGGCTCGGCTCAAATGGGTGGAGAGCGAAATGAAAAGCGCAATAGTCCCCTGGTCAGCCACAATAGCCGTCAAAGGGCAATAAAATCTCAGTCTCCTGCGCTCTGCGGAGGGTGAAGAAGCGGCTGGCTGCACTTTTAGCAGACTGACGGGTGCGCTGGAGTCGGGCTTTCAAGTGGCATACGGTATGTGTCGATGGTGCATTGGTACATAGGAGTGCCGCTACAAAGCGCGCAATAAGGCAAATTCGAAGCGCATACAGAACAAAGCAAATTCAAGAGAGGCGGAGCGCAATAACTTTGAGCGGTCCAACGCATTCAAGTGACATTGCAGAGGGTGGGAAGCCGACATCACCTACTCTAACTTACTGTACCTAAAGAGCGCCTTGGGTGCTTATTAAAGGGGGGTTAGTTGCATGTCAGTCGTCCACAAGCCACATCAAGGCAGACCAGTGGCGTCGACAAACAGTAAACCTCAGCCGGACGATTCCAATTTTGGTGTCTCGCAAACTCAAATTAAATTTCGGCGCTCACTCGAAGTCGGCGCCGTCGTCGTCGTCGTCGGCATCGTCGTCGCCGTCGCCATGCTGTCGAAGTTTGTTCCTAGCCAATCACGTCTTGATACCCGTGTCGATCGTGTCGTCGACAGATTCCGCCTCTGACCGTGATCTATCGTCGTGTCGGGCGCGCCTGTCGTCAAAAGTGGCGCTCGACACGAGAGAGGCGAGGCACCAGTCGAGTCGGGGTGCAGGCCACGCCCCCTCTCGGCGTCGACCAATCGCCGAGCCCCAAACTGACCCTTCAGGTCGGCCCAATTGCCCGTGAAGGCCTTTTTGACGGGCGGGACGGTGCAGCTGACGCTTGGGGGCTGCCGGTCGAGAGCGACACTCTCCGGCCCACGGCAGCCGGGCGACGACGCGGAGGCAATTAACCGATCGCCAGCGGCGCCGGCGAGAGAGCGTTTTATTTGTTGGCGGATTAGCGGTTACGGCTCGCCGAAGAGCTGTCCGTGTCGACACGGATACCGTATGGCTGGCGACGAGACTAGTAGACACACCGATTCGGCTGGCGGGCGGGGGCGCGCGCGCTCGAGCGCGCCCTCGTTAGTCGCGGTGTCAAGGCGACGGCCGGCGGGGGCGGCGTGTCGGCTTTGACGCGCGCGCGCCATTTAGCTGTCCGGTCCCTTCCTGGCCGTGCGCTGCGATTATTTCGGCGCTCTGCGCTAATTCCCGCCGACGTCAGCCATGGCAGCCTCGGCTTCCGACGCCTCTCCTTGTGCCGCGTCGCCGCGTAGTCAGCGTCATGTGTCGGCTCGGGCCGGTCGCAGTGTCGCGCGCGTGTTTGCGCCCAGCTCTCGACCTCTCCATCCCCCATGCGTCCCTCCCTTCCAACCCTCTTCACGCTTCCGCCGCCGTCGCTGCGTCAGCGACCTCCTTTGCCGCGCGCGCCACCCAAAAAGGAGGCCCCACGCTCCCCCGTGGCTTCTCGGCGACTGTATCCTTTGGGGGGGGGGGGGCAGCGCAAGGGGGACTGTATTTGCCCGGGACTTTGAACAACGTGCCGTGAGAGACGCTGTGTAGGTTGGGCAGAAAATAATGGAGCTGTTTGCCCAACCTCCCGTGGTGGACAGCCAATCATCAATTTGCCGCCGGCGGCCGCGGCGGCGACACCAAAAAAGTTGCGGCGGGATTAGCACCTCATCTCGGCTCGTACGAGCGCCGCAAACACTTGAAGACTTTTGGGGATTAGAGCAGGAACACTCTTGCGCGAGCTCTTTGATCTCGGCTCGATTGGAAATTGCGTCGGATGCACTAACAAATGCGGTGAATGGCACGCGTACTGCTTACTGGGGAGATCACCGATAGACCAGAACACAGAATTCCTATGTTCAATTTCTAGACGTGAACGGTTTCACTTTGAAAGCTCAGTGCTCAGCAAACGCACAGCACTCAGTATTACCAACGACAAAGGGCCCGTTTCTGTTGATGCGTCACTCCTGGAGCACATCATAATTTCTTGTGCACAAAAATGCACATGCTTGCCAGTTTTAGGAATGACGCCGCGCCGACCAGCGGTCCCACGCCAGCCAGTCTATCTAGCGACGTTCCCGCAAGGTACTCGATCCAATTAAGAAGGTGACGGCGCAACTTTTCTTCTCAAAGACCCCCCAAGCAGAGTCAACGGGCGCCTCCAGGTGCGCCCCATTCATGCGTATTTGTCAGTCGACTCGTCTCGGGAAAAGGATGGCTCGACGCTTCTTTCTGCCTAATGGCGCACTTATTGTCGCGCGCGCTGATTTTGGCTAATTTACCGTCGGGACGACGCGTGTCGCAACGCTCGTTCGTCCGCCTTTGCGACGAGCCGCCAAAAGCCAGCTGCCGCCCCCCCCCCCCGAACAACCACCGTACTCTTCGAGCGAGCAGCGGGCAAACATGTACGGCCGCCTAGGTGCCAGCTCTAAGTCGTCGACTGTGTAATATTTATCGGGGGAAGTGGACTGGGTGCCCTGGGGCTGCAATCGCTCGCGCCTGGCGAGGGGTCAGCCCCGACGCGTACTTATGGAGCTGGAGCATCAAGGGAGGAGGGAGAGAGAGAGGGAGAGGGTGAGAAGCAGAAGCGCAATCTAGGGGGCAAGGAGTGGTGCTTCAGACGCAGCAGAAATAAAACAAACGGCCAGGAGGAGCCTTTCAACGACAGTGAAGGGGGACGAGAAACTGGAAGCGCTTAGGACGCAGAGGCGAAAAGCGAATTGGCTTGCATCGAAGAGGGAATTGATTGGCAGATTCCAGAATTTTGGTTGTGATGTGAGGTTAGGTAGCAGCAGAAGGGCGTGTCTACAACTAAGCCATTGGCGAGCATTTCAAGTCGAAATGGAGCAGTTCAGGAAATCACTTTCGCGCCAATTCGCGAGGCGGCGGTTCGAAAATCAAAAATTTCGCTTACTCGAAGTCGGCGCAGTTGTCGTCGCGGTGGCGGCCATCTTGTTTCGATTCGATTTTCAAAATGCGGCTGTCGGAATGCGCTCAGAAATCGGGGTTGCGAATCTGCTCGCGACTACCAGTATCCGAGCGAACGACTAATCGGCCGCTTAGGCTACGCTCGATACTTTTAAGCCACGCCCCCTTCGTTGCCAGTCAGCCAATCAGCGCTCGGTGTGCGACGAACGGCCTTTTTGACGGTGCGTGTCGGTCGACAACGGTGTCGACGCCGACGGCGCTTGTCGACAGCCGGCCGCCAGACGGCCAGCAATTAGGGAGACCGCCGACCGCGAGGTGCGGCCAGAGAGCGATTGTCAATCGGAGGGCGGGGGATTTGTGACGAAATGGCGAGACGCGTTTTATTTGTTGGCGGATTTGCGACGCGGCTTCCCGTCGACCATGCGTCCCTGTGACGGTCGAGAATTCATCGCCGCCGATTACGTTACGGTCGCTGTGCTGTTTGCAGGGCGCAATTACTATCGGTGACCTCAGTTGCGTGTGTATCCCCATTTCCGACTGCAAGTGCCATGCCATCTGTGGAGAGGAGGGGCTGGGGCTCCTCCCATTTTGATAGATCAATCGTCTCCTTTCGCGCGTTGTCGTGGTGACCTCCGCGCAACACTGTATGCACAATATTGCACGTGTATGCAATGTATACTCCAGCGTGCAAACACCGTGCCCATTCTCATCATACCGTGTGCAGTGCAGTGCATATTTAGTGTAGCATTGTGTAAGTGAAGACGGCACGTCCCATCCCTTGTCGACCTGAAGCATCGTACACAGCAAGAAGCTATACATACGCCGCGCTCTCTCCCCCCCCACCCTCTCTCTACCTTTTGTCGCCATTTCAATTGGCAGCGGCGCGGCGGACACTTTACACGGCTGACGGAAGCGAAAAGTGGCGCGCCGAGTGCGTGCGTGCGTGCGCGCCTGGCGGCGTGTGAAGATACATAGCAAACACGCGGGCGGGGGGGCATGATACGGACGCCGGCGCGGCCCCCTTCTCGAGAGGGCATCGTGACTCGACCCTGCACAATGTCAGAATGTCGCACGATATACGGTATACGTTTGAGAGCGACATACTATACGGTATATACGCAGCAGCTGCACACAAAACAAAGCCTATGTGCACCGCATTTAGTAACCTAGCATACCGGCAAACTTATCTAGTCAATCCATCTAAGCTACGTCAAACACGACATATAAACAAGCGAAAGACGACAACGTCCGCAGCTGCAGCAAGACAGTCCCGTCAAGTTTATGGCTGTGTCGGTCGTTCCACCGACGCCATTTAGCGTGCAATGGGGTATCTGTGTTGTACAGTCAAGTCTGTACAAGCGCAACTTACATGTACTGCACTTTGAGTGCACATCAAGGCGTTCATTGGTCGGCAAGGAGTAGTGGGCGTGGCCACGTTGTATGTGATCATATGTATCTCACGAGGCTGGCCCTGCCTGGCCAGACCAGACAAGACGCTCTCATAGAATTAAGAACGCATTTGCAGCTTACTGCACTGCTCTAAATGGAATCGTGTCAACGCTACCACTGTGGGGATTCCCGTCTGTGGAACGTAATGTACAGTATGTCAAGGCACCCACCCTACTTCAGTGTACACTGGCCGCTGCGGGTTTCGCAGACTATGATGTCCTTGCAACCGGCGAATGAGCGCTTACTAACACCGCTGCCGTGGCGGTTACAAGTGTAACGAGTAGTTGTCGCGGTCGATTGGCTCTTGTTAGATGACTGTTGGGATATAAGGCACTTTGACAAAATGGGGCGAAGGGATGGGGGAGGGGGGTTTGGACGACTCGCTTTTCATTTCCGCTCGTCGGCGGCGGAGACGCCTCAAGCGCCTCTCCACTCCGCCCATATTGCGCCTCGACGTTGACGCAGCCCACTCTCTATGCCCCAAGTGGCGTGCCAATCAGCGCGAGCCATGTCCTCATTCGTCGGAAATGTCTGTCTGATTCATATACGCACCTAACCAATTGTACATACCTGGATGTGCACGCAATCAACAGCATCCATTTCCGACTCCAATAAACACGGTACAATAGCCGATCAGTGTTTGATAAACAGACGATCTGTTCTGTACAATGTACAAAATATCGAACGATGGAGCATCATATTTCGTGTCTTTTCCTTTAGAAGGCGATTTTTTCTCTGCCACGTTCTACATTATACGTTTCAATGATTGGAATGCAGGTTGCAACAACAATGCACTTCTGACAGAATTCAACCAATCGCCATCAACTATGCACAGTCGGCGCCTTCTTATGTCAAAGTCCTTTCCTGTGCCGCCGACAAGGCTGAACGAGCGGTGCCATCAGAAGTGCCCATGTACTCATCCGTCAGCGCAACTTTTTTGGTGTCGCCGCTTTTTGGGGTCTTTGCAAATTGATTCGTGTCCCAGAGGGGCCAGAAGGGGGAGTGGAGGGCAGTACGCTCGCCGCAGGGCGCTGAGCAAACAGCGTCGTCGTCGGCGGCGCCCCATTGTCTAGCGACGACACCTGGTTGGCCCTGTCGGTCGCTACAATTTTCTGTCTGTCTGTTCAGTGTCGGGCCACAGCAGAAAGCCACACGCATTGTCCATCTCAGCGCGGAAGCGAGCGCGCGCGGCCGCCTTTCTTCCACTAAGGTGGCGCGACACGATAGAACGTCACGCGGCGAGGGCAAACAGACGCATGATAGGCCAATTCCCTCCCTCCCTCGTTCCACTTCAGCTGCTGGCTTTGTCTTCGTGACTGGCAGACGCGAACAGTCTCTTTGGGTGCGTGTACATGGTGGGCAACTCGTAGCGCGTGCAAAAGTGAACAAAAGCCAGAGTGTAACGGCTTCGATGAAAGTTCTAGACTAGGTAGTTGGCTAGGAAGTATTCGTATTAAAAACGTTTTGATGCAAAAATAACTTTTATAAATCAAATCGGTATTTTAGTGAAATTTCAGCGTGTGTGTATAGGCGTGTGTGTGTGTGTGTGTGTAATGTGTGTGTATAGGCTTATAATGGTGTTGCTAATCCCAAACGGTCTACATCCGGCCAGTCTTTAAAGAGAACGAAATGGTAGCGAACGAACAGACGGACAGGACAGCCCGAAATGGATCGTTTGCGGCTACTACATACCTAACGATGTAACCAGACTAGGCGAGTATCGTGCTGCTGTCAACCTCTATCCCTGGGCGGCATGTCACTCCTGTTTCCTTGACTGACAAATAAGATAGTGCGGCTTATTACAGACGGGCGCATGGTGACGGCTGTTAATGTGGCTGATGGGGATGGACATCACGCTGTGAGTCTTCTCTTCGACTCGTTCGGAAGCAAGCGCTCTTTCAGTTGCGCCTCGTCTTGTCTTCTTGTCGCGCAGACGCGCGGCTCGTGCGACGAGCTGCTGCGCGTGTGCGGGTCTAGCAGACCGTAGTGGGCGTCGGCGGCGGCCCAGAGCAGAGTGCAGCCCAGCGAGATGGCGGTCAGCACTGCCCACACGGTCCAGGCGGCGTTGGGGGCCGACCACTTGTAGACCTGAGGCGACAGAAAGCCGAGCAGATTCGTGATGAGAGTGACCAGCGACTGCGTCAGAGACAGCACCTTTCCCACCTGGAAAAGCTCGCATTGCACAACGGAGCATGCAACGATACATGGGCCAGTGAATCATTACCATAAGCGTGCGTGCGTGCGTGCGTGCGTGCGTGCGTGCGTGCGTGCGTGCGTGCGTGCGTGCGTGCGTGCGTGCGTGCGTGCGTGCGCGCGCGCGTGCGTGCGTGCGTAGCTGTGCCGCAAAAACTGTACGACAAACTTCGTCTTCAGCAACCAGAATCGGTACCAGTCTCTGACCAGTCTGAAATAGCGGCGCTGACACGCAGCCCAGTGAGAAACTGACAAAGATCTGAACGAATGAAGAGTTGTGGAAAAAAGGCGATTGCAGTGTGTGTGACGACGAAACGTGTGTACAGGAGGCGTCGATATTATGTAATGGAGAGAGCCAAGAAACGGTTGCCTGCCACGTGCTCGCGGACGCCGCGAGCGCTGCGAGCCGAGCCGTCAAAGCTGCAGCGCTGACCAAAAAGATTCTGCTGAGACTAAGTCGAAACACTCGTCGTAGAATCGCCGCGGTCACAATCTGCCCGGCGGAGGACAGCAGTCGGTCGGTAAACATCAATAGCGCCAGCGTAGAGGGATCCCATTCGAATGGCTTGGCCAGGGTGTACAGGCCCAGCAACGCTAAACGATTGCGAATTGCGCGCTCCCAGTCGGAGCTTGCGAGGCTGCAGCACGCACGCACGCCAGTGGTTCAGCGCGATCGCTTTCAGAGTGGCGAAGGCGACGACGAGACAGTAGAGAATGAACCGCCTCTGACCTTCTCTCCTCGTTGTGCTCGTCCGAATCAGCTCCTTCAGTCTTTCAGCCAAATTGTGGCCGAGTCCGTTCGGCGAGGCGGACGTCGACCCGACCGATCCGTGGTCCTCGAGACGAAAGGTCAGCCAGAAGGCGGCGGCCGCCAAGGCGGTGCCGAGCAAGGTGGCCGTCTGGACGGAGCCTCGGCCGAACAGCTGCAGGGCAATCGCGAGCGCGATCGCCTGAGAGCCGACGTTGGCGTAGACGTCGAAGAGGAGCAGTCGCGCGTACCGATGCGCCGACTGGCCGTGACGACGCATGTCGTCGACCACGTACTTGGCGAAAATCAGCTTGCTCGCTCTCAAGAAATTGACTGCACTCACACGGTACCGGACCCTTACCCACCACCAACCGGAGTCACTATTGGAGGGGAGCACTATACTTTCAACCTTGCCGGATGCGCTATTGGAGGGGGGCTCTATTGGAGGAGTTACGGTAGCCTATCCTGTGACATTGTACCTGCAGGGGGTGGGGAAGTGGGGAGCACTACTGAAAGGTCACCACTGACTGAACCGCAAGGCGCTCGCTCACCTGAAAGTGCCCTGCACTGAACCAGCAACGTAGAAGGCCCACAGTGGGAGCGCCAGAATATGGCTAAAATACAGCGAGTACAGATAGTACGTCAGGGTGCCCATTGCCATGGAGAACATGAGAGTGGCCTTGGCACCGGCCACGTCCGCGTAGGAACCTGCGGTGGAGAGAGCGCGCGTTTCACGACGAAACGATTCACGATTCATTCGTTCATCGGCCACCCATCCCTATCGGCATTTCCATGCCTGGGGGGGGGTATGAAGCTGAAGGTGGGGGATCAGAGATTTGTGTTAGTCATGGGGCGATGCGACATCTCCCCCAACGACAATTCGCCCAAGGACCTTTCACCCATGCAACAACTCGCCCATTTTCAAATGATTGCGTGACCGTTAAGTCACGGTCCTCAAAATGATCCGGGGTATTCAGAAGAATACAATGCTGCACGGCGAAATATTTTAAATAGGTATACATACCATTGCCATTAGAGCACCTCTAAAGGCTTCCGAAAATGAAGAGAACAATCTGCAGCAGGTAATCATTCTGAATTAAATTGAATTAAAAGGGGGTAAATTGGTGACATTGGAGCAGTTGCTCAGACTAGCCGCCTCGAACTCAGGACTCCTGCTTGCAAAGTGCTCCAAAGTGGTTCAAGCCTAAGCCTAAGCCTAAGCGAAGCATAAGCCTAAGCCAAATCAAAGCATAAGCCTAAGCAAAGTCTGGACTAAGCCTAAGCAAAGCCTAAAATTAAGAAAGTTTTTATCGGACGCAGCAGCGGACGCGGACGCATCAATTGTTTTCAGCCGTTTTCTTTTTCGGGGAAATCCAAGTTCATTGGGCCATTGGACCGGGCAAAGCGTGCGTGCGAGCGTGCGTGCATGCGAGCGAGCGAGCGAGCGAGCGGGTGCGCGCATGTGCGTGCGTGCGTGCGCGTGTCTGTGTCCATGTGGTGTGCGTGCATGCAGGAGTCCGCGTGGGTGCGTACGTGCGTGCGTGCGTGTGTGTGTGGGTGCGGGCGTGCGTGCGTGCAGCCATTCGTGTGTGCGTGCGTGCGTGCGTGCTTGTGCGTGTGTGCGTGCATGCGTGCGTGCGCGCGTGCGTGCGTATGTGCGTGCGTGTGGGCGTGCGTGCGTGCATGCGTGCGTGCCAATACGTGCGTGCGTGCATGCGTGCGTGCGTGCGCGTGTCCATGTCCATGTGCGTGCGTGTGCGTGCTGCGCTCGTGCGTGCGCGCGTGCGTCCATCGTGCGTGCGTGCGTGCGTGCATGGGCGTGCATGTGCGTGTAATACAAGTTTTTATAGAATAAACACATGCAAAACAAAAAAGTTATAAACAAAAAAGTTGCAAGTATTTTATTGGCAGAGGTTTGATCCCAGGACCTCCAGAAAAGTAATGTACATCATAACCACTACACCATTGATCTGTACGGAATTGTTTTCTAAACACTTCTGATAAGTCAGAAGCACGCATAAAATGTGCTGTATTATCATATAATTTATTTATATTTGCATAACGCATGGATTACGATAGCTTCAGTAGTGCCACTCTTATTTTGATGGTAAAATGTGCCAAGCAAGCTTCATACAAAATTTCAGCTCAAGCTGCATTGCAGACAGAACCCACAAACAGTCATACTACTGTAGAAAAGGATAATGTTATATCTTGTCATTACTGTAGCAGATTGAAAAACGAATGCCAGATTCGTGATCACCACGGTCGATTACATATATCCCAAGCAGATTTGACACTGAATTCTCAAATTCATCAAACGCAATTTGCATATTCAATGCGTCGTATCTCGCGTCGTATACGGTATCGCACTGAAAAACGGATGTGATATTCGTGATCAGCACAGTCGACTACATATATCCCAAGCAGAATTGACACTGAATTCTCAAATTCGATCAAACACGTATGCGAAATTTGCATAACTCAAGGATTACGGTAGCTATCTCAAATCCGGCCTCTATTTGACGGTGAAGTTTCCCACGGAAGCAGTACATATGTTCCTTTCGATGTAGGGCTGCCTGTAAGTTGGTAGAGGAGGTGCTGCATGCATGCACCCACCAAGAATTGGGCTGACCAAAGCGCAGGGCAGCGCGACGAGTTGCTCGAACTGCAGCAGCGTGGCGACCCCCAGCACCGCCTCCTCTTCCAACGCCGCGCTCGTCGTGTTCCCCTTCCGCCGCTGCCCGTCGGCCGCGAGGAACTTCTGCTCGAGTCCCCGGTAGAGGAAGGGCTAGACACGCCTGTGCTCCCCGGCTCCAAAGTGGTTCAAGCCTAAGCCTAAGCCTAAGCGAAGCATAAGCCTAAGCCAAATCAAAGCATAAGCCTAAGCAAAGTCTGGACTAAGCCTAAGCAAAGCCTAAAATTAAGAAAGTTTTTATCGGACGCAGCAGCGGACGCGGACGCATCAATTGTTTTCAGCCGTTTTCTTTTTCGGGGAAATCCAAGTTCATTGGGCCATTGGACCGGGCAAAGCGTGCGTGCGAGCGTGCGTGCATGCGAGCGAGCGAGCGAGCGAGCGGGTGCGCGCATGTGCGTGCGTGCGTGCGCGTGTCTGTGTCCATGTGGTGTGCGTGCATGCAGGAGTCCGCGTGGGTGCGTACGTGCGTGCGTGCGTGTGTGTGTGGGTGCGGGCGTGCGTGCGTGCAGCCATTCGTGTGTGCGTGCGTGCGTGCGTGCTTGTGCGTGTGTGCGTGCATGCGTGCGTGCGCGCGTGCGTGCGTATGTGCGTGCGTGTGGGCGTGCGTGCGTGCATGCGTGCGTGCCAATACGTGCGTGCGTGCATGCGTGCGTGCGTGCGCGTGTCCATGTCCATGTGCGTGCGTGTGCGTGCTGCGCTCGTGCGTGCGCGCGTGCGTCCATCGTGCGTGCGTGCGTGCGTGCATGGGCGTGCATGTGCGTGTAATACAAGTTTTTATAGAATAAACACATGCAAAACAAAAAAGTTATAAACAAAAAAGTTGCAAGTATTTTATTGGCAGAGGTTTGATCCCAGGACCTCCAGAAAAGTAATGTACATCATAACCACTACACCATTGATCTGTACGGAATTGTTTTCTAAACACTTCTGATAAGTCAGAAGCACGCATAAAATGTGCTGTATTATCATATAATTTATTTATATTTGCATAACGCATGGATTACGATAGCTTCAGTAGTGCCACTCTTATTTTGATGGTAAAATGTGCCAAGCAAGCTTCATACAAAATTTCAGCTCAAGCTGCATTGCAGACAGAACCCACAAACAGTCATACTACTGTAGAAAAGGATAATGTTATATCTTGTCATTACTGTAGCAGATTGAAAAACGAATGCCAGATTCGTGATCACCACGGTCGATTACATATATCCCAAGCAGATTTGACACTGAATTCTCAAATTTCGATCAAACGCAATTTGCATATTCAATGCGTCGTATCTCGCGTCGTATACGGTATCGCATTGAAAAACGGATGTGATATTCGTGATCAGCACAGTCGACTACATATATCCCAAGCAGAATTGACACTGAATTCTCAAATTCGATCAAACACGTATGCGAAATTTGCATAACTCAAGGATTACGGTAGCTATCTCAAATCCGGCCTCTATTTGACGGTGAAGTTTCCCACGGAAGCAGTACATATGTTCCTTTCGATGTAGGGCTGCCTGTAAGTTGGTAGAGGAGGTGCTGCATGCATGCACCCACCAAGAATTGGGCTGACCAAAGCGCAGGGCAGCGCGACGAGTTGCTCGAACTGCAGCAGCGTGGCGACCCCCAGCACCGCCTCCTCTTCCAACGCCGCGCTCGTCGTGTTCCCCTTCCGCCGCTGCCCGTCGGCCGCGAGGAACTTCTGCTCGAGTCCCCCGGTAGAGGAAGGGCTAGACACGCAAGCGAGCCACTCCCGCGCGTACGGTCGCGACGCAGTGGATCGGGACATGTTACCGACAATCGCCAGGGCGCTGGTTCGAAACCCGCTAGAATGACACTGCAGTGCGAGTGCATGCAGCAGTGAGCAATTCATGGTTGTTTTTCTTTAATTGTTTCACGAAGTCGGAAGGCGCGGCTGCATCGTGGACTTCAATGGGCTGGGAGCTGGGACACACTTGGGCGACGTCGCTCGTGGCCGAGTAGATCACGTTGAGCCACTCCACGTTCAACCGGCTCCAGAGCACCAACGCCAGCGCCCGCATGTTGGATACCTATAGTACGTACGTGGGTTGTGTGGGTTGTGCGCTGCGAGTACACTTTCGACGACACAACAATGTAACTCACAGTTGCCTGAGAGGGACCTGTACGAACGGGTACAATGACTGCAGCTGTGCGTACCAATTTGTAGGCCTGTCAGTGTTATTACACAACTGTAATTTGAATGTGCCGTACAGCGCGCACACAAGCAGACACACAAACACACACAAACACACGGGTAGGTAAATTGATTCGATTCGACGCTTGTGGGAGCGAAGCAAGCGCGAGTAAAGTTCGTCGTCACCACCGATTACAAGTTGTACATTTTGCATTGCGCTCAATTTCGCGAACTAGGTATGCACACTCAATCATAAAACCTGAAAACACACACTGCAGTGAATTTGTCAGATAAACGAACTCGTTTCAGAAAGCAATTCTTTTGAATTTGTTGCTTTTTATCCGAAATTCTTGTAGGACGCTGTAGACTTTGTTAAATTTTTTAGCAGTACACAGATTCCTTTGGATCGGTGGAATCGCCGCCCACACGGAGCGGTGCTTTCTATTGTTGCATCCCGAACAGCGTGCTACTGGAGGGTGCAGCGACGATGTTGGAGGGTGCAGCATCAAACGAACAGACGGACGGACGGCCGTGAAGGGCCGTTCTAGCCGCCGCCACCGGCGCGGAACATCTACAGGACCTGCCGATGCTTCCGCTGACGACGCTACCACTGGCGCCGCCGCCAGCGACTCAAAAAGAAAAGAAAAAGAAGGCAAACTCGAGCTATTTCAATATAAAGCGTAGGTTTCTCCTGGTCCCACCATTGAGCCATGCCAAACAGCAGTCTCCGAAGTTGAAGACCGAGACCGAGACCGACGACGTTCGGAACTTCTACATTTGCTCCGGCTCTTCATCGGTCTTCATCGATCTCGTGTTTAAGGCGCGCGCTACCGTAGTCACGTCTAACTAGAGATCCGCTTTTACAAAAAAATTGTCGGTATTCGCAAAACGGCAAACCAACTAACCAGTTTAGCCTGAATGGAAGTCAAGACAAGGAAGAGTTTAAGATGCGCCTTATTCAACAGGTGGAGGCGGCGCCGTCTGTTTGGAAGATTGCCACCCGATTACCAAAATGATCCAAAAACGGCGGAGGCATGGCAGCCAGCAGGTCTGGGGAGACACAGCGGCGGGGAAAATCTACGCCGCTGTTACGCGCTGTTATCCGGGGCTCAGTGGACTATGCCTCCTGCTAGCTGATTAGGGCGCCATCTTGGTCAAATTGTCCACTGATATCCCGCACGCACGCGCGCACGCACGCACGCACGCACGCACGCACGTACGCCCGCCCGCACGCACGCACGCCCGCCCACCCGCACGCACGCACGCCCGCCCGCCCGCCCCCACGCACGCACGCACGCTCGGACGCACGCACGGACGCACGCACGCACGCACGCACGCACACGCACGCACGCACGCACGCACGCACGCACGCACGCACGCACGCACGCACCAGGGTTGGCACTTCCTACTAATCGAGACAATTAATTAATTAATTATGTCACAAATTGTACTTCTTCTTCTGTGATTATAGCTGGTGATAAGCTTCCTCTTGTTATTTTTAGCCAGCTGATTAGAACGATTGCAGCTTACTGCCACTAATTATAGGATTGATGGTGTGTCTGCTCAAGATGTCTGCCCAATTTTTACTATCGCATGTAATGGCTGGAGATGTAGGACCCGCCATAATTAATAACCTACGATTACAATGTAGCTGCCTCCTATAGGCCATCTCGAAAAAAATTAGCCCCAACGTGGCTAATTATAGGGTCATACGTATGGCGTGTCTCCCGCTCAAGATGGTATAAAGTAAATCCTCCAATAGTGCCCCCGGGGCACTATTTTTTCAACCTCTCCTTACCCGGGGGCACTATTGGAGGGGGGGCACTATTGGAGGGGGGGCTCTTCATTTATTTCAACCTAAAAATTTTGAAATGGTAATGCTAGTTTCGCTGTCAAAATTGCCGATTTTTCGGCGATTTTGATC
This sequence comes from Paralinhomoeus sp. GSCO2_6, assembly GCA_030248085.1. NCBI lineage: Eukaryota > Metazoa > Nematoda > Chromadorea > Monhysterida > Linhomoeidae > Paralinhomoeus > Paralinhomoeus sp. GSCO2_6. The sequence continues at coordinate 98,926 of JASAMY010001121.1, read as the reverse complement.
ACTTTTACCACATTTAATGGTTGATTTACCGTTAATAGTTGCTGAAACGTACTATTATTGGTTAGTAGTAGTGCACTATTGGAGGGGGGGTTGTATTGGAGGATTTACGGTAGTGCCCATTTTGGGCTAAAAACGGTTGTTGCATCAGCATCCACTGCATCTGATGAAAATTTTCATAATTTTAGGCTTTGCTTAGGCTTAGTCCAGGCTTGTCAATTCCAATTCGTGACACTACTTGATTCGTATGTAGTACTGTAACCCTTACTGTCCGTCGCTTCTGGGTTTCATCAGCATTGTGTCTTCGTGAGGTACTCTGCAGATAGGCTAGTATTTTATCGTAGGTATGCTGTTGTAGGCCTTTAGCCATACACGGAAAATACAGGTACTGTATGTACTTTTTTCTGGTTTTCTGTAGCATTTGTGTTTGGTCTCCGATGTGGATTTTTTCAAATTCTCCTTATGTAGCTTTCTATTTCCGTATCCGTTGGATTGTGCTTATGCTTACGATCTTTGTGTTTTTTGGGAAAGTTAATTTTGCGTTCCCGTGTCACTCTTAATGCGCTAAAGTACGGATTCTTATTACTTGGAATGTTTTGCATGTCAAACGCGTCGTTTACTTTGCCAATGCCTTCACATTTTTTATTAAAACCACAGGGGTTCATACTACCTTAAATCCTCCAATAAAACCCCCCCCCCCTCCAATAGTGCCCCCGGGTACGGCAAGGTTGAAATAATAGAGCCCCCCCATTCCAATAGTGCCCCCGGGGTAAGGGGTATGCTGTGCCATGTGCCTTTTATGGGCAAAAATATAGTGGTAGGTACATTTATATCGTGTATACACACTACTACTAACCAATAATAGTACGTTTCAGCAACTATTAACGGTAAATCAACCATTAAATGTGGCAAAAGTGATCAAAATCATCGAAAAATCGGCAATTTTGACAGCGAAACTAGCATTACCATTCAAAATTTTTAGGTTGAAATAATAGAAGCCCCCCCCCCCCCTCCAATAGTGCCCCCCGGGTAAGGAGAGGTTGAAAAATAGTGCCCCGGGGGCACTATTGGAGGATTTACGGTATTCATTTGTTTAATCCAGAAATGCTCAGCCTCAAGCCTACTCTTGTCTGCATACGCGTCTCCGTCTCTGAAGCTCTGCAGGATTTCTATGCTGATGTCAGACACCGTATTTCCGTCAGTTCTGAAGTGTGTGTAGAGCTGTTGACAATTTGTGTCTTTGAGAATCGCCAGTCTGATGTTCTCGAAATCTACAGGCTAGTGATCGCTTCGTTTCTCCTACATACTGATAATCACATTTTCTGCATGTGATAAGGTACACAACGTTCTTAGTTTTACAGTCCCACACTGCTTCGTTCAATGCATTAGTCGTCAACTTTTGATTGGTAGAGCCTACCGTAATATAGTCACGTGTGTTAACGTAATATAGTCACCTGCGAGCTTCAGGCCGTCGCGTCTGTCTCGTGATTGCTTCCCCTCGAGAGCCGACAGCCAAGCGAGAGAGTGCTCCATTTTTGCCAGGACATTCGCTTTCAATGTACTGAGTCGCACCAATTCACTGAGTCGCGTGCAAGCGCGAGCATCGCAGCTCCAGTAGGACTTGGACGTAGGACGTGCACTCTGTGGATCCCACTAGCGCGACACGATTAGGTTTTAGGGACGCACATGAGTGAACAGCGCGAGTCTGGTGAGACGTGCGTGTCGGAGTTTATAGGCAGGCCTGTTGACCGGGACCGGCCGACTGTGACACGATGGGGTAGTTAGCCCAGAACAAGAAACAAGAAACGCAACGAGAAACGCCTTTGCTTTTAATCGATTGAAAGTGTCCCACACATTTTCCCCCCAATTTTCTCGCAAATTCTACACACCTAGACGTGGCCGGGAACCGGCGATGAGCTGCGACGCGTTCTGCGCGCAGCAGGCGGTGTCGTTCGCCGTCTACTGCGTGAGCCTGCCGTTCTACGTCGCCTTCCTGGCGGCCATCGCGCGCGGCCCGCGAGGACGAGCGCCTTCGGGCCTCCTTCTTCACCATCTGCCTGTCCATGGGCGCAGCCGACATCGAGGCGTCCCTCCACCAGTGGCTCCTCTGTGATTTTTAGCCAGCTGATTAGAACGATTAGCTTACTGCCACTAATTATAGGATTGATGGTGTGTCTGCTCAAGATGTCTGCCCAATTTTTACTATCGCATGTAATGGCTGGAGATGTAGGACCCGCCATAAATAATAACCTACGATTACAATGTAGCTTCCTCCTCTAGGCCAATTGAAAAAAATTAGCCCCAACGTGGCTAATTATAGGGTTATGTATGGTGTGTCTGCTCAAGATGGTATAAAGTAAATCCTCCAATAGTGCCCCCGGGGCACTATTTTTTCAACCTCTCCTTACCCGGGGGCACTATTGGAGGGGGGCACTATTGGAGGGGGGGCTTCTATTATTTCAACCTAAAAATTTTGAATGGTAATGCTAGTTTCGCTGTCAAAATTGCCGATTTTTCGGCGATTTTGATCACTTTTACCACATTTAATGGGTGATTTACCGTTCATAGTTGCTGAAACGTACTATTATTGGTTAGTAGTAGTGCACTATTGGAGGGGGGGTTGTATTGGAGGATTTACGGTAGTGCCCATTTTGGGCTAAAAACGGTTGTTGCATCAGCATCCACTGCATCTGATGAAAATTTTCATAATTTTAGGCTTTGCTTAGGCTTAGTCCAGGCTTGTCAATTCCAATTCGTGACACTACTTGATTCGTATGTAGTACTGTAACCCTTACTGTCCGTCGCTTCTGGGTTTCATCAGCATTGTGTCTTCGTGAGGTACTCTGCAGATAGGCTAGTATTTTATCGTAGGTATGCTGTTGTAGGCCTTTAGCCATACACGGAAAATACAGGTACTGTATGTACTTTTTTCTGGTTTTCTGTAGCATTTGTGTTTGGTCTCCGATGTGGATTTTTTCAAATTCTCTTATGTAGCTTTCTATTTCCGTATCCGTTGGATTGTGCTTATGCTTACGATCTTTGTGTTTTTTGGGAAAGTTAATTTTGCGTTCCCGTGTCACTCTTAATGCGCTAAAGTACGGATTCTTATTACTTGGAATGTTTTGCATGTCAAACGCGTCGTGTACGTTGCCAATGCCTTCACAGTTTGTATTCAAACCACAGGGGTACAGACTACCGTAAATCCTCCAATACAACCCCGCCCCCCCCTCCAATAGTGCCCCCGGGTACGGCAAGGTTGAAATAATAGAGCCCCCCCCCCCCCTCCAATAGTGCCCCCGGGGTAAGGGGTATGTTGTGCCATGTGCCTTTTATGGGCAAAAATATAGTGGTAGGTACATTTATATCGTGTATACACACTACTACTAACCAATAATAGTACGTTTCAGCAACTATTAACGGTAAATCAACCATTAAATGTGGCAAAAGTGATCAAAATCATCGAAAAATCGGCAATTTTGACAGCGAAACTAGCATTACCATTCAAAATTTTTAGGTTGAAATAATAGAAGCCCCCCCCCCCTCCAATAGTGCCCCCGGGTAAGGAGAGGTTGAAAAATAGTGCCCCGGGGGCACTATTGGAGGATTTACGGTATTCATTTGTTTAATCCAGAAATGCTCAGCCTCAAGCCTACTCTTGTCTGCATACGCGTCTCCGTCTCTGAAGCTCTGCAGGATTTCTATGCTGATGTCAGACACCGTATTTCCGTCAGTTCTGAAGTGTGTGTAGAGCTGTTGACAATTTGTGTCTTTGAGAATCGCCAGTCTATGTTCTCGAAATCTACAGGCTAGTGATCGCTTCGTTTCTCCTACATACTGATAATCACATTTTCTGCATGTGATAAGGTACACAACGTTCTTAGTTTTACAGTCCCACACTGCTTCGTTCAATGCATTAGTCGTCAACTTTTGATTGGTAGAGCCTACCGTAATATAGTCACGTGTGTTAACGTAATATAGTCACCTGCGAGCTTCAGGCCGTCGCGTCTGTCTCGTGATTGCTTCCCCTCGAGAGCCGACAGCCAAGCGAGAGAGTGCTCCATTTTTGCCAGGACATTCGCTTTCAATGTACTGAGTCGCACCAATTCACTGAGTCGCGTGCAAGCGCGAGCATCGCAGCTCCAGTAGGACTTGGACGTAGGACGTGCACTCTGTGGATCCCACTAGCGCGACACGATTAGGTTTTAGGGACGCACATGAGTGAACAGCGCGAGTCTGGTGAGACGTGCGTGTCGGAGTTTATAGGCAGGCCTGTTGACCGGGACCGGCCGACTGTGACACGATGGGGTAGTTAGCCCAGAACAAGAAACAAGAAACGCAACGAGAAACGCCTTTGCTTTTAATCGATTGAAAGTGTCCCACACATTTTCCCCCCACAATTTTCTCGCAAATTCTACACACCTAGACGTGGCCGGGAACCGGCGATGAGCTGCGACGCGTTCTGCGCGCAGCAGGCGGTGTCGTTCGCCGTCTACTGCGTGAGCCTGCCGTTCTACGTCGCCTTCCTGGCGGCCATCGCGCGCGGCCGGCGCGAGGACGAGCGCCTTCGGGCCTCCTTCTTCACCATCTGCCTGTCCATGGGCGCAGCCGACATCGAGGCGTCCCTCCACCAGTGGCTCCTCTCCCGGCCGCGTCTGCTCGGCCTCTTCTACGACTTCTACGACTTCTTCGACCCGGTGCACATTAGGGATGAGCACGGGCCTGCACATCTCGGCCCGGCCCGGCCCGCCAGATAGTCCGGCCCGTCCCGGCCCGGCCCGCACCCTCAAAACGCAGGCCCAGCCCGGCCCGGCCCGTCCAACTGCTCAATATCGCAGGCCCGGCCCGGCCCGGCCCGCTCCACAAAATTAGTACAGTCACTACAGTGTACAATTTACTGAAATGCCGTATGCCAATTCGCGGGATTCACTTAACGGAATGGCGCGTCCACCTCTCAGAACCGCAGTTCACAACCATGTTACGGCCTTTGCGCCATTTGAGCGCTAAAGACGCGCGTCGTAGAATGCAAAGTCGCTAATACGGTGCAGAATAGTCGCCAATACTTACAATGCATTACGTACCGGTAGCTATCTACGTTGGCCAGCCAAGAACGTCCGGCCCGGCCCGGCCCGGCCCGCACCCTCAAAACGCAGGCCCGGCCCGGCCCTTCCCGCAAAACGGGCCTGGAATTCCGGCCCGGCCCGTGCTCATCCCTAGTGCACATACCTACACCCTCCCACCCACTCACACCCCCTCCCAATTACGGAACGCGAGAAACGCGGAACGCGGGTCCCATTTTTTCCGACTTTCGGCAACTCGGGGGGGGGGGGAAACTGTTGGCGGGAGGCACTATAACGCCGGACATAGAGAGGGAGAATTGTTGGTACCGGCACAGCGGCTCAGAATAGTGCTGTTTTGGTATGTCTTGGGAACCTTCTGTCAGTCTAGGTCAAGAGAAACTAACGAAATAGTCCACGGCTGATTGAGTCTTGAGTGTTGGGATGGAGGGGAGGGCGTGGAGTGAGACGTGGGGTCCCCTCTTGCCAGTTGCAGGAAATTCAAACCAGGTCCATCGCCTCAGGTCGGCTCGAATATATTGGTGTCTGTGGCGCTGCAAATGAACGCGACTCAGGTCATCGGCGTGCTGCTCCTCTCGCTGAACCGCTACACGGCGATCGTGCTGCCGGACAGGCACAGTCAGGTGCTATTCCGGTGCATTTTGCGCGTAGAGCTCGTGAGACGGCGAGCGCATGGGCCCAACTAACGAATGCAAACAATCAGTGTCCGTGTCGTCCGGGTCTGAGAGACCGGATGACTGCCGTGTCACACGCCAACGCGCACAACTGGTCCAATATCGATTTCTTCAGATTTGGAGCGCTGCGGTGCTGAAGCGGCTGTTCCTCGTCCAGTGGTGCGTGCCCGCGCTGCTGTTCCTCGGCGGCTATGCGCCAGTCGCCAACTGCGTGCCCGTGCGTGTCTCGGCCAACTCAACCGCAGTCAACTTCCGCTTCGACGACCCCTACGCCGCCTACTGCTTCGCAGGCACGGTCAGTCAGTCTGCCAGTCTGCTGCCTCGGGCAGCGCATGGCCTTGTGCTAGAGAATCAGCCTTTTTCGCGCACGGTCGTCCCTGGTTCGATTCTTGATGGATCACCAGATCGAGAGCTTCTCTCTCAATGGATTTTCTCGTGCGGTCGGTCGCTCCCCTAGACTACAGATGCTGGCGTTCTTCCGAATGTACGCTGGTGGGGGGTAATTGTAGGGGTAGCTATGAGGTTTTCGGTAGCCGATTTTTTACGTAAATAGGGCCTAATTACCGTAGATACTTCTGGGAAAATTTGGTCAAATAAGGTCTGAATAGAAAGAGTTCGCTCTTTTATTGCCCTTAAACACTAAAAAGTACCGTAGAACGAAAACATTTACTCACTTTTAGACATTCTATTCTCTTATACAGGTTCAAAGAAGAAACGTTATGAAAATCCGTTTGCGAAATCGGGTGCTTGTTTGGGGGTGGGGGAGGGGGTGGGTGGTGGGCAGTGCGCTACGTTGGGGGGGCAGGGAGGGGCGGACTGCCCCCCCCCCGCAACTTTTCTCCTCTCCGTACCGGTTCGAGAGCTTCTTCTATTTCGGGGTGTGTGTATGTAGTAATGTACACAGCAATTTCGAGCTGAAATCCGTTGTGGGAAGACAGACGGAGGAGCCATAGACCGTGCAGATGAAAAAAACAGCGGCTTTGCCAAAAAATTCTTGTATCCTTGAGTCGCCAGGATCAGCTTCTTGGACAGCTTCTCTGGTGACTAAGGAACAAACTACTAAAAGTTCCCTTTCTCACGGCGCAGCACATGCTACATGAAGTACAGGTAGGCGCGTACGGTATTCAGATTGGAAGTGCTCTAGATCACTTGCGTCCAGTCACACCAAAAGTATGTACATACGATGTTAACGAGCCGCACCTACTCCCTTCCACTTCCCAAGGACTAGAGGGCTAATAGTTGAGCGGAAATGCTCAGCTGTAAACTGGGTTTGGCAGAAAATTACGTTTCTCTCCGATAAATTTTTATAACGTTTTAAGTGGTTCTATCTAACGGTGTTTTTTTTAAATTATCACATTTCTTTTTTGAATAACTTTTGTTTCCTTTGTTGGATTGTTGTCAAATTTGGAGCACTTATACCCAAGACTTTGGGATTTTGTCTGAAAGAGAAGCGTCGAATTCGGTTGAGAATTCCGAGAGTTATAGCGCTCCAAATCAGATGTCGCTTTTTGGGCAGATTTTACAAACGAAATCGTTTGAATCGTAACTATCCCGTACTGTATGCCAAATTTCAAAACGCCAAACTTTGCTTTTGGCTGGCGCAGCTCGTCCAATACGGTCGGCGCACAGTAACACGACTGAAACCGCCCCCTCTCCATCCGCCCTCCCCCACTCCATACCAACCCAACGGCCCAGGTTGTTCGTCATGTGAAATCTGCCCAAAAAGCGACATCTGATTTGGAGCGCCATAACTCTCGGAATCCTCAACCGAATTCGACGATTCTTTTTTCATACAAAATCCCAAAGTCTTGAGCATAAGTGTTCCAAATTTCATAACAATCCGAAAAAGGAAACGCAAGTTATTCAAAAAAGAAAAGTGATAATTTAAAAAAAAACACCCTATACAAAGCGATCGCTTTTGGTGGAGGAAGGGTGGGCGGAGGAAGGCGGCTGCAATCTGCATTCTTGCATGAATGACCGTGGGGGAGCGATCAAGATGTTGTAGTGTTTGCTGAGAACATTGGGTGGGCCTTCCAAAGTTCCAATCCAATCCTCCCTGCTATCCCTGAACGTTTCTCAACGTCTACTTTTGTGCGTTCTATTTTTGGCAGAGCGGAAAAAATTGCCTGCGGCGCTGTGTTTTCTGTGAATACGATGAACGGTATGTATTTTGGGTCTGCTTGTATGGACACTTTATTGCACTTTTTTCAAAGAAAAAACTGTCTGCTAGCTGCGCCATTTTTGCGTCAACTCCGCGTAGCTTTTTTATGCTGCCAGCAGACACTTTTTATTTATTTATGTATTTATTTATTCCCAGCAAGCACGTACGCTACAAACCACATGACGACATCGGGACACGACACGATACAATAAACAGTGGTGTAATACATTGTACATGCCACTGAAGGACTAGGCTACACCAAGCGAGGGCGATTTCAGAGAAATAGCTATATAAGATTTTCTTTGTTGAGTCGGCATTTGAAGGAGTGAATAGATGGGGAAGCTACCGTACCAGCTGAGAGGCTATTCCAGACTGCGACCACTCTCTTTTGTCTGAACTGTGTTGTGAGCTGCAAGGAGAGTATCCCAATCTAGTTGCGCAATGTATGTTTTTAGCGATTCGTGGTTTCCATTGCGGTGGCGTAGTTCCACCGATGTGTGGTAGTAGCCAAAAATAATCACCAGTTTCATGCCCTCCCCAAAATTGTTCCTGGATCCACCCTGGCATGCTGTACAGCTGCAACTTCTGTCCCCTGTCACTTTTGGACCGTCCCCCCTAACAAAAATCCTGGCGCTTCCACTAGGGGGGCTGTGGGGGGGGGGTGAGAAAACGTGAGTGGGGGACTCTGCTCTCTTGGCCAACCCGCACAACGACCAGCGCATACATAGTCACGCGTCCGGTTGCAGAGCGCGTTCATGGTGGCCAGCTGCTCGGTCATGATCGTCCTCTACGCGCACATGACGTTGCGCGTGGTCATGACCACGCGGACGACGGGCAACCGACTCAAAGGCGTCGAACTCAAGTTGGCCGCCAGTGGACTCGTCATTTTTCTGCAGGTTTCAGTGCATGCTGGCCGTTGTTGGCATACCTACATATATGTACCTGGTCCAAGTCCTGAGGAGAGGGAGTGGAGAGAGCTTGAGTTGTGGATTGGTGTGTTACGTACGTATCATCATACGGTAATCATTGTTATCCCTACATAGTGGTAATCATTGTATACTACACAGTACACACATAATCATTGTTATCCCTACATGTCGGTATAGTGTAGGGCCCCTTGCCCACTAGGGCCCCTTGTCGCACGTCGTTTCCAATCTACTAGGGCCCCTTGCCTACTAGAAGCGGGGGAACTAGGGCCCCTTGTCCCAGTACCGTCGGGGTTGCCGACAGAGGTCAAGGCGAACGGCTCAGGTGCGGGTTTGGGAACGACCGTCCAACGACGCTGCACTATTCGGTCCGTCACCACGCGTGCAAGACGCAGAAAGGTTGCACGGTGGCTTCGCCGCGAGCGGGGGGGGGGGAACAAAACGGAATTATCGAGGAAAACGGGGAGAGGGACCAACGGTCAGCGCGGGTCACGCGAGCGGAAACGCGCAAACGCCCACGCATTGCGCCGCCAATCACCGGTAGGGAATTCGAACGGACGCGTTCGTAGCGACACCTACCGGGCCTAGCGGACATGCCGCAAAACGAGGCTTTGAATGACGCAACGACTACGACTTTGGCTGTCGTGGCCACAGTGCACAAAAGCGCAACAAAGAATTCACAGGCAGCGCAGCTGTGGGGAGCCGATGACTTTGCCGCCTGTCGTCCCCACACTGCATGTCAACACCGGGTTTTGATAAGCATATGTAGCATTGCATAACTGTGTTCTAAAGCACGCCCCTGGCCCCTGGGCGTTCATTGGAGAGTGGGCGTTGAATTTTTAACTCACCCTCTACCCTGGCCGTTCATTGGTGGGGGGGGGCGTTCAGTAGGGGGGGGGGACGGTCTGTGGAGGATTTACGGTATCTTGTCGATTGCCGGCGTTGGTATTTTCAAGACAGTCCACACTCTAAAACACAACTCCGTACCTAAGCAACGCACCTCTGTGCGGTTTCTCGACCTGTGCATCAGCATCATCACGGCCTTGCAGGCGATGGGCATGACGTACGCGTGGGTGCAGATGCTGGTGAACGCCGATTTCGAGGGCGCCGCCTTCTACTACACAATGGTCGACCTGCTCTGTCTCGTCAATCCCTACGCCGTCGTCGCTCTCAGCGAGCCGGCGCGGCGTCAGCTCCTCCGACTGCTGCGCCTGCCAGGCGGCCACTCCAGCAACGCTGTCGTCGTCCAGCCCATGACGACCCATGCTGGCCCTAGGATGCCCTGAGAGCCCCTCCTGTCCTCGCCGGCCGGATTGCCGGCGGCGAAGAGTGCACAACACGCTGATGTTTACAGTGTATTCCGACATTTTACGTGCATACACATTCTTAGCGGTCCCAAACGTAGTCTATCGTTGAGACCACCCCCCCCCCCACCTCCCCTTTGATCATTTTGAAGCCTGGTTAACGGTACGGTCGCGGTCATTATACCAGGGTAGCGTTTGAGCGTTCCCGTACCTACCGTGTGTGTCCCTGTCAATTTGGTGAGTGGACTTCTTGTCTCGTATTTCAACCTCTTTGCCCGTCGGCTGGAAGTATTGGATGTAGTAGGATAATGTGGAATTTCCAGGGCGTATACGGCCCAAGAGTTGAATGAACCGAACCGCAAGTGTGGTTTCTGTGTGTATTATGAATTTTGGCTTTGCGCCTCACCGCTGTGATAAGCTTCTTCTGTGATTATAGCTACGATAAGCTTCCCTTCTGTGATCATAACTGCGATAAGCGATAATAGCTGCGATAAGCTTCTTCTTTAATTATAGCTGCGATAAGCTTCCTCTGTGATTATAGCTGCGATAAGCTTCTTCTGTGATTATAGCTGTGATAAGCTTCCTCTGTGATTTTTAGCCAGCTGATTAGAACGATTAGCTTACTGCCACTAATTATAGGATTGATGGTGTGTCTGCTCAAGATGTCTGCCCAATTTTTACTATCGCATGTAATGGCTGGAGATGTAGGACCCGCCATAATTAATAACCTACGATTACAATGTAGCTGCCTCCTATAGGCCAATTGAAAAAAATTAGCCCCAACGTGGCTAATTATAGGGTTATGTATGGTGTGTCTGCTCAAGATGGTATAAAGTAAATCCTCCAATAGTGCCCCCGGGGCACTATTTTTTCAACCTCTCCTTACCCGGGGGCACTATTGGAGGGGGGCACTATTGTAGGGGGGGCTTCTATTATTTCAACCTAAAAATTTTGAATGGTAATGCTAGTTTCGCTGTCAAAATTGCCGATTTTTCGGCGATTTTGATCACTTTTACCACATTTAATGGTTGATTTACCGTTAATAGTTGCTGAAACGTACTATTATTGGTTAGTAGTAGTGGTCTGGGTGCTGGGGCACTATTGGAGGGGGGGGGTGGTTGTATTGGAGGATTTACGGTAGTGCCCATTTTGGGCTAAAAACGGTTGTTGCATCAGCATCCACTGCATCTGATGAAAATTTTCATAATTTTAGGCTTTGCTTAGGCTTAGTCCAGGCTTGTCAATTCCAATTCGTGACACTACTTGATTCGTATGTAGTACTGTAACCCTTACTGTCCGTCGCTTCTGGGTTTCATCAGCATTGTGTCTTCGTGAGGTACTCTGCAGATAGGCTAGTATTTTATCGTAGGTATGCTGTTGTAGGCCTTTAGCCATACACGGAAAATACAGGTACTGTATGTACTTTTTTCTGGTTTTCTGTAGCATTTGTGTTTGGTCTCCGATGTGGATTTTTTCAAATTCTCTTATGTAGCTTTCTATTTCCGTATCCGTTGGATTGTGCTTATGCTTACGATCTTTGTGTTTTTTGGGAAAGTTAATTTTGCGTTCCCGTGTCACTCTTAATGCGCTAAAGTACGGATTCTTATTACTTGGAATGTTTTGCATGTCAAACGCGTCGTGTACGTTGCCAATGCCTTCACAGTTTGTATTCAAACCACAGGGGTACAGACTACCGTAAATCCTCCAATACAACCCCCCCCCCCTCCAATAGTGCCCCCGGGTACGGCAAGGTTGAAATAATAGAGCCCCCCCCCCCTCCAATAGTGCCCCCGGGGTAAGGGGTATGTTGTGACATGTGCCTTTTATGGGCAAAAATATAGTGGTAGGTACATTTATATCGTGTATACACACTACTACTAACCAATAATAGTACGTTTCAGCAACTATTAACGGTAAATCAACCATTAAATGTGGCAAAAGTGATCAAAATCATCGAAAAATCGGCAATTTTGACAGCGAAACTAGCATTACCATTCAAAATTTTTAGGTTGAAATAATAGAAGCCCCCCCTCCAATAGTGCCCCCGGGTAAGGAGAGGTTGAAAAAATAGTGCCCCGGGGGCACTATTGGAGGATTTATGGTATTCATTTGTTTAATCCAGAAATGCTCAGCCTCAAGCCTACTCTTGTCTGCATACGCGTCTCCGTCTCTGAAGCTCTGCAGGATTTCTATGCTGATGTCAGACACCGTATTTCCGTCAGTTCTGAAGTGTGTGTAGAGCTGTTGACAATTTGTGTCTTTGAGAATCGCCAGTCTATGTTCTCGAAATCTACAGGCTAGTGATCGCTTCGTTTCTCCTACATACTGATAATCACATTTTCTGCATGTGATAAGGTACACAACGTTCTTAGTTTTACAGTCCCACACTGCTTCGTCCAATGCATTAGTCGTCAACTTTTGATTGGTAGAGCCTACCGTAATATAGTCACGTGTGTTAATAAATGCACAGGTTATACAGTTTTTTCCACATGCGCGTGTGACACTATGAATGCCCTCGTTCGGAGAAACTGAATGCCCTCGTTCGGTAGAATACTGTATTTCGGTCCCTCTTCTCCACTGCTACACCTGACCTGCAGAACCTCCCTGTAGAACCACGGGTGGTGGTGCGTTCTTGTCGTCCAGCCTGCGGTACAGTGGCGGAATTCGAAAGAGAGGTTTGGATTGAGTCAGGAATAGAGTTTTCCCTCCGAGACTATTGCCAGGGCTGCTGGCCAGGCGTCTGCCACGGCTAAATAGCGTTTCCTGGGCAGCCCAGATTCCTAGGGATCACTCCCGAGCCCTCGGAGGCAAGGGCAGAAGCCGCGGGAGCGCCATCCGTAGAGCGGCTGCCGATCCCATATGTATGGCTGTACAGTGTAATGTACTGTTTAGTGTGTACAATAACTAATTGTAGTTGTACTGCTAGACTGGGAAATGTACATGTGTTATTTACTCCGTGGATAGCTGTATGGTACATACGTGTCTATGATAGAGGTGTACCTCACATACACCTATACCTGATTACTGTATGTGTTGGTAGTAAAGTAGTAGCTGTACCACACAAACTTTTCGAGCCTGTCTGTCCACGCGACAGTGCTGCGAGAAACGGATGCAGATTTCGGAGAAGCAGTGCGTGGGGGAGGCGTGAGAATGGTTATAGTATCAGCAAACAGCGCGCAAAGGAGAGGGGCGAGGGCGGACGACGACTTGCGGTCGGCATCGGCGCTGCTGATCCCCCAAATCTGGGACGCGTGCCAAGAGGCGACTGCTAGCGCGCTTCCTTCCTTGCGAGCCGACTCGACACAGTGAACGGTCAGCGCTGACAGCCGTTGTTGACACTGCCACCGGCGTCGACAACGGCCCCCACCCATCGGCGGCCCACAATTGTAGCGAAGCAAACGTTGCCGCGCCGCTGCTCACTTGGTGCCGCCGGCGTTGCGCCAGCTGCCACAATGAGGTCCACTAGCCCACTTTCATACTTTTGAAGAGCGCCAATACATTGTCGCCGCCACACTTCACCAGCGCGACGGCTGTTGCCCAACGTTCACGAGTATGCAGCTCTGCGCAGGGTGTGTTTCGTGAGGAGACTGGCGACAGCGCAAAACGGCTCGTGTAATCCGCCGATTTTGACATCCATGGACGCGCTGGCTAAACTGTCACGAATGTGTCGAGAGCGCCTGCTCCAGTATCAGTACGTCGGCTTACGCACTCTACGCATCTATGGCGTGGCGGCGCGCCTTCGTCAATGCGCGTGCGTAGGTGCGTGCGTGCCAGTTGGAGACGCTCTCTTAGTCCTGAGCATTAGCTAAACATCCGCCAGACGTTAGTCGCTCAACAAATATATATTTTTTAATACGCGACCCAACCTCCATAACCGGCCCCGCAGCAATGTACTCGTCGACTGGGCGCCTTCTCCAAAGTACAGCGCGTGTATCGCACGCACGCACGCGGTAGGAGCGCGCGCAGGTGCGAGCGACCTTGCAGGCTGATTACACCGCGCCGAGTGGCCGACGCGCGCGCGGGCGTGGGCTGCCGACTGGGCGTAAACAATAAACTAGGGCGCGCCCGCAACCGGCAATAATCAACAAAGTGGCCTCAGCACTGCCGCTCCTCCTGCACCACGATCCAAGGAAACATAGTAAAAGCAACAAATCAGCTTACCGCCGCCGTTAGCTGTGGTTCCGGCTGTGTGTCGTCGGCGTCGCTGCGCCTGTAGGCGGGGGGGGAGCGGTCGGGCTGGCAGCGTGTCGCTGCGGGCGCGCCGGCCGCCGACGAGACGGACGGGCGCGAGGAAGCCGCTGTCGCGGTTGATCTCGGCGCTGCCGTAGAAGTGCGGCAGGCGGAGGCTGGCGGCGAGTCGGCCGAACCGCGGACTACTGCCGCCGCCGCCGGGCGAGCTCCGCGAGCCGCCACGGCGCTTCTGCCGACGCTGGCTCAGCGAGAGCGGGTTCCTCGTCCGCTGCTGCTGCTGCTGCGGCGTCGCGTCCGTGGCCCCGGCGTTCAGGGACCGACCCACGCTCAGGGAGCGCATGGAACGAGATGACACAAACTGCCGCCGTCGGGGGGCTGGCCGGGCGGACATAGTAAGTAAGCCGCGAATCACACCAACACCGGCATGATTCACGCACGCTCGCCTACTTCCCTAATGGACTTTGGAGCGGCCGAAAGATAACTCCATTCCAAGTCGGCGTGTGTCATCTCGTCCCTGGCGATTGGGGTCTGCCTCTTCGAGTCTGTCGAGAGCCAGCGCCTGAGGAGGTGCTCGGTCTTGCCCTCCGCCCTGCCGAGCAAGCCGATCGTCGTCGGCGCCCCACCAGAGTGGTCCTTGACACGCCGTTGCGGCTGCTCTTGCTGCTCCATCGGCGCAGAGACGACGACGACGACGACGCAAGTGTGACACTGCGGAGCGAAGGCGCGACGAGCAAGAAAGTGGGTGGAAGACGACGACGACGGCGTCGGTGGTAGCCGCGCACTGAGTCGGCGGCCTCCAGTCAGTCCGTTGGCGCTTTAGTGGGTCTTTTCCCGCCCTCCTCTCCGCCTCCACGCGCGCGGCCCAGTCGTCGCGGCGGAAGGCGCATGCGCTCGTCGTCTCAGGGAGGAGTGGACCCCGCGCTGCCAACTCGAGCGGGCGCGCCGCTGCACGGATGAAAGGGCGCGCCGCCCCTCCCTCCTCCGCGCTCGGACGAGTGTCAGCGGTGGACGGGGGCGCAGCGCGCACCGCCTGACACTGACCGCGTGTCGCCTCGCCTCCATTGAGACGAACGGTGCGCGCGCGCGAGCACGCACGCCGCCCCGACCCTCTCAGGTGGACGACCGACCACTCGGCTCCTCAGCTGACCTGGCACTCGAGCGAGAGAGCCGCCCCAACTGCGCCTCCTGGCAAATCGCCTCCAGTAATTGGTGCCTCCTCGCCCGGGCGCACACGGGGAGCTCATCTCATTGTTTAGACGCCCGGTCCACACGTGAATGCCGACGCAGCCACAACCAAAGATAGTCTCACGTGTATTTACAAGTCGACTAAAATTGATGGCTGGCTGGAGGTCAGCCCAGCAGTTTCGCATTAACTAATGGTTCCGATAGTGGTGCTTTGCGTCTTTTTGGTTTGTAGACAGAAGACACCAACTTGACAGAAGCGACCCATGCGGATTCCAGAATGACCCATGCGGATTCCAGAATGTATTTTGTACAGAGTACTGTGTACGCCTTCTTCAATCGGAGTCGCTGTCGTCGCTGTCGCTGTCGTCGTCGCCTTCCTTCGTCTCGGCCGCCTTCCGACCCCGCCTTCTGCCTCCGTCTTCCCATCTGAACGTCCCAAACATAGACATACCACTCAGTCATTGCGTCACCCATCAATGGACGAACCCTTTTCCAGAGGCATCTCTTCTGGCGCCTCTTGAGGAGAGGCTAAAGCAAGATTAGCGATTAATAAGCAGCGGGCTCGAAAGTTCACTCACTCTGTTCGGGGGCAGCTTCCTCCTCTTCTTGGCCCTCCTCCGCCTCCACCACAGCATTGAGCAAATTGTCGAGCCGCTGTTGCTAAAGAAAACTGGCCAGCATTCGCGGTCCGTCGGCAAGCTGGGGGGGGGGGGACTCCTGCCAAAATTCTGGTGGTCGTCACGCACCTGCACGGCCAGTTCGTCGTCCGTCTCCTTCCTGTACGTGACGATCATGCGAGAGTTGGCGATCTGGAACGTGGGGGGGGGGCGTCGGGAAGGGGGGGCGGGGGCTGACGACGCAACGCTTGGGTGACCTTGGGCTGTCCCTCCTTGGCGCGACGCCGGGTGAGGCGGACCCTGGTCTCCAGTTCGTTGTAGTGGGCGTGCTCGCCCTTGAGCACAAAAAAGTAGTTCTCCTGGTCGTAGCCCTTGCCCGCGATATTCTTCACCGTCCAGTTGTACTCGCGCGCCATCTTGTAGTCGTACCTGCAGGGGACGGGGGGGGGGGGGGAAGGGTGACGTCACACAGAGGTTGGCGGCGCTGCTCACGTGTCGGCGTCGTCGAAGGGGAGTCCGTTGTCCTGGTCGCGGAGTCGCTTGGACAGCGTCTCGTCCGTGGGCAGGAAATAGGCGACGAACTGCTCGCCGTTCGCGTCCTGCATGCCTCTGCAATGGGCGGCACTTCCGATGACGTCAGGAGAGGCAGGCGTGTTGGGCCGCAGCACCTGAGCAAGGCCTGCTTCATCTTGTGCATCTGCACAGCGTCCGACGTGTCGGCCGGCGTGGGGTCCGAGTCGAAGATCACTTGCGCGAAACTGTGCCGCCACAACTAAAGGGGCTCTAGCACCTCCTCTGGAGAACCCGTTCACGTCACTGCGCTTTGTTGGGTGGGAGCCTTATTACCCCCCCCCTTATGGTAAGGGTCGCCAGTTCTTTCGGGAGCAACCCCAACCCCCCCCCCTCGAACAGTTTCTCAACCTCTCCAGAAATAACAGATGTTTCGCATTCTTTTCCGTGGTTAGAGATCCTAACAAGTTCCAATTTGAACGACATTCTGGTGCAAAACGAGTCCGCAACCCCCACCGTCCCTCTCAGGGAACCTGCGGCATGCTTAGAGCCCTTCCCTGGACCAATCAACCAACACTTTGTCGTCAGCGCTGCGGCGCCCCCCCCCACCTCGAAGTCGGGGAAGACGGGCATCTCCTGGACGGGGTAGACGTTCGGCTTGCTGTAGTGGCGCGTCTCCGGCTTCTGGACGTCCTCGAACGTCTTCAGGATGGCACGCAGCTGACTCTCGCGGTCCTTGTACAAATCGTCCTCCTCCAGACGCTCGCGCACCAGCCGGTAGCCCACCCTGCACCAAAAATTGTAAAAATCACAAAAAACAAATACAAATTGATAAAAATAAACGGAACGGACCGTCGCTCCTGCTGCTCGTTGGAGGTGCCGAGTCGGTTGAACTCGGAGCTGATGTACTCCGTTTTGCGCATCCACGGCACGATCTTGCTGTGCTTCTGCGATCTGAACTTTCACCTTTTTTTTCATTTTCCAAAAACGTCTTGGCAACTGTTGCACTGCACTGTCCACCGTTTTGTGTCCTGTTGCTGCTTCTCTGTTGGTGCCTCGTCCTCCAAAAGACGTTCGTCTTTCGGGTCATGAGGAACCTAAAAACTAGGTCTTTTTTAGGTTGCTTTCTTTCAGAAACAAGAACTATACCTGCAGATCTATTTTATAGGCGTCCGGATCAATAAGATCGATTTTTACGCCCAAATCTAGCTCCGTCAGAATTTCGTACTTGTAGTTCTTCTCTAGCGATGTCTGTCGATAGTCCACGAAGCTAAATAGCGATATCGAAAGAACTCAAATAACTCAAAAAAAAAAAAAAAAAAAAAGTGCCAACAAACCGCTTGACATCGACAAAGGGGCATTGCAGGTACTTTGGCTCAAACGGAACGTCTGGCAACGTATTCATGTAGCGAACTTTGCACAGCAACTCCTGACTAGAAATTAACTGCAGCCCCTTTTGGTTCCCACTCTAGAAGGACAGGACGGGATGAGGAGACCCCCCGCCGCAGCGGCGCCGCGCGCTTCCCGCCGTCCCTCCCTTCCTATCGCGACTCGCGGCCTCCCCTCCTTCCCTTCTGCGCGCGCGACCCACGGCCAGCCACACGCTAACGTCTAACGACGCACGTCTCACTGCAGCCCAGTGTTGTTGTTGTTGTTGGATTTGGGGCGACGCTAGGAGGCCTGTCAATGGCCCATGTAGCCTACCCATCTCCATGACGCCTTCCCGTCTACAGCCGTATAATTAGCGGAAGACTTTCGGAAGAACGCCATCTGTAATCTAGGGCAGCGATGGCACGAGAAAATCCATGGAAAGGGAAGTCCTCGATCTAGTGGCGCCATCAAGAATCGAACCCAGGCAGCCCAGTGTACCAAATAGACCACGTGCTGTCGTTGGGACCCAATCTCCAGCATCTGCATAAGCGAACGCACAAACGCGCACTGTTCATAACTCATAGCACAGCAGCATAGCACATGCTATTGGAGCTGTTAGTCATAGTCGGCGGCAGAACTACATAAAAAGAATTCCAAGTTTTTTTTAATATTTTTTTTTAATGCTGATGATACAATAATGATACAACGCGATCACTGGAGTGGAGTCAGTGTAGCACAAATAAAAGCTATTAACTAAAAATATTACTAATTAAAAACAATGATCATAAAATAAAAAAATAAATCTTGATGAAATAGTGACTTGAGGGAAGCAAGCGCTGTGTTTCTGCGGACTCTATGAAGCCAGCCTTTTAAACGAGTTTTTTTTTTGACAAAAATAGCCGAACTCCGAGTGCACTAATGTGGCGCCGTATCACAGTAACTAGTAATGTCAGACTCGAAATGTCTGCGATCTCAGCATGAGAATACTTCGAAATGGCCAAATTTTCGACGCACTTTCGGCGCACTTTTTAGGTTGAAAACTTTTTATGGTTATGTATTTTGAATGTGTGCCGCTGAGGGTTGCACATTTGCCTGCCGCGCCAATGCAGAGAGTGAAATGGCTGTTTTTGGTTAGATGCAGCTTTGCGTTTTTGATGTACACGCTTCCGAAATGTAATCCTGCCTACGCTATGGAATTAAATATTTTCTGTGTCGTTCAGCCAGACCCGTCGTGTCGTTGACGTGCAAGGGTTGACTCAGGCGCGGCTATAGAGTCCGGCAGAAGGGGAGGGAGGCCGCGCGTCGCGATAGGAAGGGAGGGAGGGAACCGCGCGGCGCCGCTGCGGCGGGGGGTCTCCTGATCCCGTCCCGTCCTTCTAGAGTGGGAACCAAAAGGGGCTGCAGTTAATTTCTAGTCAACTCCTGCCGTTTTCTAAAAATTGCAAAATAATTTCGTCATACACCTGAAGAAAAATAATAAAAACAAAAAAAAACAGCACTTGTCATCCGGCCGCCTCTTGGCGATAGCCCCGGGCTGTCTATTCGTGCCGCGGAGCGGATCCGAGCTGCTACTCTGCGCAGTCGGTGGAGGCGCCATTGTATTCCGAAGTTCGCAAAATTTCAAAGCAATTTCCCGTTCTTGCGAGCAGTCAATTATTCCGGGGCGGTTTAAGCCACGTCGTTTCTCGAGCTCGGAGTAACATTCGCGTCATCGGATTGTCTTCTTTCGTCTTTCCAATGAGGTAACGGGCGCCGCGGTTGTCCCGTGCTCAGCGCCGGGCGCGTTCGCTCGCCGCCTGCCGCCAGTCGCCGTCGCATGCGAATCGTTTCGGCGCCGTGGTGGCATCCGACACCTCTTCGACAACGTTCCATTGCGCGCATCCGACTGGTGCTGGTGGTGACTGTGCTGAGCGTCGACGCGTGAAGAGTGGGCAGCATGGGCTGCTGCCTGGGCCGGCCTCTTTCGAGTCTGCCCGACTCCGAGGCCGCAGAGTCGCCCAGTTGGTCATGCTCTTGCTCGACTGCCACTGCAGCTCTACTGTACTTCGGCGTGTTTCAGTCGGCGTGGGCAAGAGTCGTCCGCTGGTGAAGGCGCGACTCAAGTGGCGCACGGAGACGCCTCTCAGCGCCACGCAGCTGCAGAGCAAGCGCGACGAGTTCTGGGACACCGCGCCCATGTTCGAGGTTCGTTCGCCCTAAACCGTCGTATCATCCCTACAACTCTAAACCACGTACAAAGTTGCCGTTCTGTCTTGTGTGTCGACAAGGTAGTTCAATTCAATTCAAAGTCATATCGATGTTTGCATCTCCGCAAGCACCGACATAGTGCAGAGGAGAACCACGCACAAGGTACAACGGGCGATGATGATGCATCCTAATCCGTATCATTTTCAATCACAACTGCGTGCTTCGCCCGCGAGGGAACGAAGCCCCTAAGTCGCTGACGCCTTAAGAATGTGGCGTTGGTCCCCTTGCTCAAAGAGATGCGTGCAACCGACGCAGCGTCATCTGCGCGTTTCGCATCAGTGGCCTTCCGTCCATACATCCATACACACAGTGTTGATGCAGGGTCGAAAAGAGATCTGGGACGCGCTGAAGGCGGCCAGTCAGCACGCCGAGAACGCCGACTACGCGCTCGCGCAGGCCATCCTCGACGGAGCCTGCATCACCATGCCCGATGGTACGCCCGCCTGCTCCCCCCCCCCCCCCACCCCCCTCTCGGTCGCTCTGACAACTTCCGCCCCCTCCACCAATCATCGAAAACAACACAACTGCGAATTATGCATGAGCGGGGGCGGACCGAGCGACTCGCTTTGCCATTAATCCCATCTATATGTGGCCAGGGGTTTGTTGCGGGTGCTGAAGAAGATTGATGGGGCTAGGTGGTTGGGTTTGGTTGGCATGGAGAAACCATTAAGAGTTCTTTTCTAATAAGTGAGGGGAATTTTTTGTATCTATCCGAATGGCAGCTGTCATATTCCCACCATAAGTGAGGACTCTTCTGGCTTGACTCGGACTGCGTGAAACGTTTGTAATTAAAAAAAACATTGGGGTCAGTCAGGTATGTGTAGTGTAGCGCTTGTACGGCACTTAGTTACGGTTGCTGTAGTAAGCTAACCGTTCAAAACTGGGGCACACTGGAGATGGAAGCGTGGGTTGCCCTTGCTCCAGGTGTGGCGTTAGTTGAATTAACTACCCCAGCAAGTGCGGCGAGAGAAGAGTGACTGGGCCCTCTTCGTGTATGCGTGTCTTGCGTGCCTCTCCACGTGTGCGTACAGCGTGCACAGGTGTTCCATGGGTGTCTGGCTACACAGGAACGCTGCGCGAGGCGTACGACGAGCTGGGCTGTCGCTACGTGATCCCCGTCTTCTGTCTCTCTCGGCCCCAGAACCTGGTCGACTTGGAGCCGAGCGAGAGCAGTCGACGCTCCAGCTCCACGGCCAGTCAGCTCGGCCAGCCCTCCCTGGCTACCACCAGCAGCAACGCGCACAACAAGCAGCGACTCGACAAGGCCGGACAGCCGCTCGCCATCAAACTCAGGATATCCTCCACTGGACAGGTGCGTGCTGCTGCTACGGCTAACAAACTACGACTCTTGTTTTGTTGCGCCCATTACCGCGAGTCGACGACACGACGACGAACGCTCGTTCGTTTTTCCAACTCCCTTGGGGGACATGGCGCGCGTTCGTCGCTCTCCCTCTGCCTTCCTTCCGCTAGTCGGCGCCGCGAGTGCGTGAGAGCGGCTGTCCGCTACCCACAGATAAATAACTACTACCTACCAGCCGTGTTTTTTCTCTTTCTTCCACCGCGCGAGCGCCGAGCCGCCGAGCACCATGCGACCGGCGTCGCGCTCGTCCTGAGGGAAATCGGCCCGTGAAGCTGCTTGGGGTCAAGATAAGCGGCGCCTCCTCAGCCCCCCATCTCCTCTGCGCGTTGACGCGTTGGCACGGCGACGACGCGACGACGCCAACCCCTTCTAGGGACCGCTGTTTCGTTGTGCTTTCTTTTTGCGCCGTTCCTCAGTGAGCACGCGCTGTTCTCCCGGGCAATGGGCCTGCGTCGCGAAGAGCGCACCGGAATTTTGGTGCTTCGTCGCATTCCAGGACGTGCGCATGGACGTGTGGACGGGCGAGTCGGTTCGGCGTGTGAAGGAGCGCCTGCAGCAGACGACGGCCGGCGTGCCTGGCGTGGCGCAGCAGCGCTGGTACTTCGGCGGCCGGCATCTGGGCGACAAGGCGCGCATCCAGGACTGCCGTCTGGCCGAGAACTGCGTGGTCCAGGTCATCTTGCCATATCCCCTGCCCGCCGACTGCTCGCCCGCGCCGCCGCCGCCGACGCACAACGTCGCCGAGCTGCTGCTGACGACGACGACGCCGCCCTCGCCGTCCGTGCCGGGCGCCGTGCCTCGGCAGACGGCCGAGTCGGTGGAGCTGCACACGCTGCCGGGCTGCGCGAGCGGCAGCGCCGACGCCGAAGAAGAGAGCGGTGTGGGCGTCGAGGACGAGGCGGCGCGTCCGCTGCTGCTGGTCCAGCAGCAGCAGCCGCAG
This sequence comes from Paralinhomoeus sp. GSCO2_6, assembly GCA_030248085.1. Taxonomy (NCBI): domain Eukaryota; kingdom Metazoa; phylum Nematoda; class Chromadorea; order Monhysterida; family Linhomoeidae; genus Paralinhomoeus; species Paralinhomoeus sp. GSCO2_6. The sequence continues at coordinate 76,368 of JASAMY010001121.1, read as the reverse complement.
CAGCAGCTAACGGACATTAGCGAGGAGGCGGACGTCGAGAGGGCGGCGGCCACAGACGACTCGACGACGGCGCCCACCGTCTCGAGTCGACAGCGCGGCGCGTCCGCGTCCGCGTCGAAGAAACGCAACAAAAAGCGGTCGACGGGCACGGGTCACCGTCACCACCACAAGAAGAGCTCCACGACGCGGCCGGGCACCAAGAGCTCGCGAATCACGCAGGTCTAGCGCGTGTCGGACCGGACGCGACTAGGACTCTCTTGCAAGTCGCGCACGCACGCACACGCACGCTCTGCTTATAGTCGCATTCTGTGCACTCCCAGCGACTTTCGGTTGTCAACTTTTCCTACTGTAGTATGCAAATTCACTGCATTAAAAAAAGTCGACCGGACCGAAAAGCGCTCGACGAGTGTGTCGATTGACGGAGCTCCTGTTTCTCTCTCTATCTCCTTGGGTCTCGTTCCAGTGTGTTTGCACGTGTTTGGCCGACTGATGCGCGCAGCTGTTGGTGTACATTGTACGTGAGATTTGGCCCGTCTTAATCGACGCGCTCTTGTGATGACCGCTGATGTCGAGCTGTGCGGCAAGACGCGAGATCCGTCTGTCCGCGCCAACCGATTGTATAAATGGACGCCAATTGCGGGCTGTCAATGTGGAGACGAGGAGAGCAGCTGCCGACGCAATCACGTGACGACCAGACGACGACACCGACGCAGCATGCGGCGTTCACACAGCGGCCGTTGCCTCTCCGCTCCAAACGGTGTACACCATACGGGAGGGACCGACATTGCGTGCGCCCTCGGCGCTCGGGAAACAGAGACGGCAGCGGCACCGAGCGGAGTATGACGACGCGCACTACAAAGTGTCGACGACGCGCCTCTTCTTCCGTCGTCGGCTGCCTAGGTTGGTCAACGGCTCGTGGGGGTTGGCGATGCCGAGGATGTCGCCGACGGAGGGGAACTTGACGCTGCCCTCGCTCGCCGTGCCGCCCAGTCCGATCGCGGGCACGCCCCAGTCGCCGCCGCCGCGCACCTCGCCGCTCAGCCAGTCGGCGTGCGTCGACGAGGGGCCCCTGCAGACGAGCGCGTCTGCTTGTAGGTTCGCGTGAGCGTTCGACGCCCACCGACCGACCTCCACCACTGGGCGTGGTGGGCCCTGTTGTGCTTGTTGGCGGGGTCGGGCGGCGGCAGGCCCTTCTTGATGGTCGCCTCGCGGACGGCCGCGGCGCGCGCCTTCTGGTCCAGTTTGTAGCCCTCCTTCTCGCACGCCGAGAAGAACGTCTAGATCTCGGCGCCGTTATCGGTGTCGACCACGACGACAGCGGTGCGACTGTCCTCCCGTTCACGCACGATGCACTCGTTGTCGCCGAAGGGAAAAGGGCCGGCGGTCTTGACGCAGCGCTGCTCGACGCCCGGCCAGTGGAACTCGCACTTGCATGCGTCCGTGCAGTGGTCGGCGCTGCAGCCCCACGTGCAGGGCTCGATCGTGGTCGTGAAGTCCGGAAACCAGGTGCCCATCGGCCGCTCCGGGTTGCAGTGGGCCGCGTAGAGCGGACAGTACTTCAGCAGTCTGTGCGCGTAGGACGCGTTCGCGACGCTGCGTGTCATTCTTTCAGGGCGTGGGCAGCGTGTCGCCTTTCCCTCCGCAAGTCGAGTGTGTAATTGCACCGAACCGAGTGTAATTGCCTGCGGGAGAGGGAGGACAGAGACGCGACGACGCGAACCTCTTGTGCTCGTGCTCGGGGTGCGAGTAGATGTCGCCGCAGTAGTAGAAGAAGTGGTCCTTGAAGCGCTCGCAGATGGGCGACCAGTCGTAGGGAGTCGTGGGCGCCGGCGTCGTCGTGGGGCAGAACGGCAGCGAGGGATTCCGGGAGCAGGCGACCTTCTGCATCTGCGAGAGGTCCGCCCGACCTGAGAGTCGAGCAAATTCCTGCCTCTAGCCATCGGGCGACCAATCGACACCGACACAAAAAAGTTAGAACTCTCTCAAGTCAAAAAGCAAACGGTGCCCACCGTCGGCGACGTGCAGGCCGCAGCCGACAACGAGCAGCAGAAGTGCGACACCGAATCGCCTCGCAGAATCCGCGCCACCGCCCATTGTCTTACAACGTTGCGTGCAGCAATGCCGGCAATGGCAAAGGGACGCCGCGCGCGCACTGCGCGTCGACTGCCGGCGCCGTCGTCGCCTTCGCCGCGGCAAGTGGCTGTCGTCACGGAAAACAACCAGTTAGATAATGCGCAGTTGGAACAACTGCCCCGTCAAAATTCGTTGTCGTCAGTCAAGTAGGAGAGGCGAGGCAAACGTGAACGACACATATGCTTGAGGTATCAGATACACCGGGTACGCACGCATAGGATCAGATCAGACATATTTATTGGTGTCGCCTTGCTTGCAGGAGCTTGAGCATGCATCACTTCAAGCTTAAGAGAAATCGAAGCGCCCACTCCATTGTGCGAAGACACTCTATGTACGTACACTGTGTGTTGCACTGTGTGTAAGGTACTACGGCATACAAATTGCGACAACTTGTTCTTCACTGGTATTGCTGTTTTGTTCATTGTGTTGTTTTCTTTTTCATGATTCGCTTTCTCCGTACGGATACTGTGCTGCACTTCTTCATTGTCATTTGTTTTGTTTGCGTTTCATGGTGTAGTGTGGGGCGAGTAAAGCCGAATTGCAACGGTATGACATCATTGCAATTTTCAGTTCATCTACTGAAGCTATTTTTGTAAAACACTGCAAACGGCATGCTGTAGTAGACCAAGACCATGACACTGAACTTGTTTCGATTATAGTGAGGTAGGGATAGCGATGCCCCTGTCAATATACCGCTTGCAGAACGGCGGTGGAGAGATAAATTCATAAACTTGTTGAAATATCTACTTGTTAGTCGACCGACAGTGAATTGGGAGGGGCCACGATGTTACGGCCATGTAAGGCATCGGAGGGGCACGACAGAATTTGCGGGTATTTTACCTACTAATTGCAATTTGCCTCTGCAGTCTTTACTCTGCACCGCACTCAGCTAACGCCCTAACACTAAAAGGCAAGGAACGAGGACGAACGATGTCCCGTTCATCGTCGCCTTCGATCCTTCTCCAGAGTCTGCCTTGCTGCGTGCCCACTATGCCGCCAACTGCCAATGTTTTGTGGTCTTAAAAATGGAACAGACGCGGACGATGGCGACCTTTCGCTTCATTGATGTAATCTCGCGGACGGCGCTCGCTCGCGTCTGCCGTCCGTTTCGCAGCGGTCGGTATTCGGGTGCAGCGGACGCGTGGGCCGTTGTTGTTTGCGGAAGGGTGAGTGGCCGCTGCTGCCCAAAGTCTCGTCGTGGTCGTCGCGGGCCGTGTCTCGTCGTTTGGCGGTCGCCGCCGACGCTCTGAGTTCTGCCAGCTGCTCGACTCGCCGCTGATACACTGCCCAGTTGGATAGACTGTTTACTACGACCGCTGCTGGCTGTGTCGACGCGCGTGCCCACCACTGATTGAGTCCTCTCCTGACGAGGCCGCACCGCCGCTGACGGTCGGCGCTGGCGCCATTGGACGAGGATGATTCGCTTCTGGAGACAGCACGTCGGCCAGCACGACGCCAGGAGGATAGAAAAAGACGAATTCTTCTCATTCTGCAGGGTGGGCGCGAATTTGCCAGTTTACAATTCTCAGAGAATTCTTGGGCAAGCTGCAACTGCAACGCTTTCTAGGCGTCTCCTGATGGCTTCCCGGAGAAGGCGAAATGCATGGACTACGACCCTGTGCTCAGTTTGTTGGCGATCGGCACGGAGAAGGGCGTCATAAATGTGTACGCTGCTTTTCCCGATATTTTTGCGTCGCGTTGCGTCTGTACCGTTCATTAACTGATTTTTTTCATTTTAGATATGGAAAGCCGGGAGTATTTATGTCGGCCGAGTTGCCTTCTGGTCTTCCGGTCACCCGGTTGTTTTTCTTGCCAGGAGAGGTGCGTGAAGATGGGCTGCGCTAACAAACGAGCACCGTAGGAGTGTCTGTCTCACTCAAGCATGTCTGTGTGGAAAATGTAGGCCGGAAGGACGGGGGGGAGGCATCTTTCGGCAATTCGGTCCCTGCACAACATGTGGCTCTACTCCTCCTTTCTCGCTTATTAGCAACTTGTGCAGTGCAAAGCAATGTTAATGAGTAGTTCTATTTCCAGGGTCGCCTGTTCTCCTTGGAAGACAACAAGACGTTTCACCTATGGCGACTGGAGGCGTCGGAGGGGGCGGCGGCGGCGTCGTCGTCGTCGCTGCGGCCGGAGGGGTCGGCGCCCACCGACCACAAACTGAAGGGCGTCAGCGCCGTCCTCGTCCGCCGACCGCCCTCCTCCCCATCCTCTCCCTCCTCCGATGGCAGCGCCTTCGAGCTGCTCGTCGGCAGCGAGAGCGGCAACCTCTACTCCCTGTCCGCGCTCGACATGGAGGTCAGGGACCGGTTCGCCTTCGAGGACGCCGTCCCGGACAAGTTGGGCGCGGGTCTTTCGGTTTTTCTCCGGACGAATATACTCCACGCCTCCCCAGACTGCCGGACAACTTCCACGGGGCGCCGGGGGCGGTGGAGGCGATGGCGGTGAACGCGAAGAAGGCCGCGGACGAGCTGGTGCTGGGCTACACGCGCGGCGTCATCGTCCTCTACAACCTCGCCCACAGCCGCTGTCTGCGCGTATTCAAGGCCGACAGAGGAGTCATGGTGCTTCGAACTTGCTAGTTAACTTGACTTTGGCACACACAGCACTCCTCTGCACAAGGTGGGGGGGGGGGAGTAACTCAGTGGTGGTACGCACCGTGACGCGCCGAGATGACGCCCTACCACCACTGAGCTGGTACTCGCTCTCTGCGCTTTGCACGGACCAGCGACGTTGCAGTCGTTGGACTTCTTCTCTGACGGCAAGCGGTTCCTGTCGGCGCACAACGACGGCTCCTACGTCAAGTGGCCGTTCGCCGAGGCGGACGAGTACCCCGAGTCGATGGTGCCGCTCGAGTCGCCACGCACCCCCTTCGGCCCCTTCCCCTGCATGGCCATCGAGAAGGCACTCTGGAAGTCGACGCGCAGGTGCGCGGCTCGACAGAGCTACGCACTTTCTTGGACGACGCACCCATTGTGTCGTCTTTAGCGACGCGCCGCAAGACGAGGAGCTGCTCGTCTTCTCGGGCGGCATGACGCGAGCCACGTTCGGCGACCGTCACACGGTCGCGGTTGAAAAAAGAGCGGACGCGGACGGACTCGTGTTCGACTTCAGCTCGAAGGTTCTGGACTTTCTCACCATCGACTGCGACGACGGCGACGGTGCGTGTCTGTTGAAATTCGAATCGGGAATAATTTCGTCGTCTCCCCTCAGGCACGGACGAGGCGCACACGCTGTTGGTGCTGTGCGAGGAGGAGCTGGTCGCGGTGGACCTGTCGGACGCGCAGTGGCGCTGCTTGCGCCTGCCCTACCTGCTGCCCTTCCACGCGGTGCCCATAGCGTCGTGTCAGTTCGTCGGCGGACTCGAGCCGCGAGTCTGGGACGCGCTCCAAGCGGCCGGCGCCGCCCAGGCCGACTACAGCCCCAGGCCCTGGCCCATTTGTGGGGGACGCTTCGCCGGTGAACGGTCTCCTAACAACCAGAGACGGGACCTGCTCGTCACGGGGTCGGACTTGTGCCCCCCCCCCCACACTGAATGAACGGAAGAACGATCCCTCCCTCTCTAGACATGAGGACGGCAGCGTCCGCCTCTGGTCGCTGGCGGGGCCCTGTCTCGAGCTGTTGCTCGTCGTCCGGACTGCGTCGGCGTTCGAAGGCTACGTCGACCCCAACGACAGGGCGGCTGACGACGACGACGACGACCAGTGGCCGCCCTTCAAGCAGGTCCGTCCTCCCCCCCCCCCCCACTCTAGCGCTGACGCACTCTGCCACATGGGATGGAGGGAGACAAGTTGAACTCAGGTCGGCCTCTACGATCCCTACTCGGACGACCCTCGGCTCAGCGTCCTCCGCACGGAGATGGACGCCGCGAGCGGGCTGCTGGTCGTGGGCGGCTCCGCCGGTCAGGTGACCGTCTGGAGTCTCGCCGACGACGAGGACGCTTCGGTCGTGAGTTGCTTGCTGCTGTTGGCGATCACACTTTCTGGCGTTCTATGAGGAGTCGTCCCAGGAGCCGGACTCGGAGGGCGTGCCGGTCGTCGACGTGCACGTCGTCACGGACAGGGCCAACTTCCTGTGGACGGGCCACAAACGGCTCGCCGTCCGCCGCGATCCCCTCCGGTCCGAGACGACGACGGGCTACGTCTGTCGGGGCTGCGTGCAGCTCGACCCGCCCGCCTCCATCACGGCGCTCGCCTGTCTCGCCCGACTCAATCTGTCCGCTCTCCTCAGTCCACCCATTCGGGCGTGTCGACATCGCTTGCATGTTTCTCTATTCAGAGTTGCGATGGGCACGGCTCACGGCTTCGCCGTCGTCGACTACGCTCGCGGGACCGTGCTGCTGGCCAAGTGCCTCCTCAACCCCGAAGGTAGGGGCCGAGCGGCCGTCCCCTGATGATCTTCCGCAAGGCAGTGCCGCCGTCGTCTCAGAGCTGTCGGCGCACGACGTGTCGACCCAGGAGCGCGCCATCTCGCGCTTCAAGTCGTTCAAGAAGTCGCTGCGCGACTCCTTCCGCCGTCGCCGACGCCGCCAACCCGCCAACGCCGTCGACGCCGCCACTTCGCGCGACAAGGCCGGCTCGCCGCTCAGAGACAACTCTGAGGGTGCGTGCTTGGCTGGTGGTAGCCCAAGGTGCGCGAGCGAGCGAGCGGTGGTCGCGGGCGCTTGCAGGCGTCCGACCGGTCGAGCGTCAAATCGAGGCGCGCGCCGAGCAGCCGAGGGGCGAGACGCTGCCCTCGCTCGTCCGCTGCGTTCGCTTCGCCACCACCTACGTCACTAGCGGTGAGTCACTCGCTCGCCACCACCACCACTCTAGGCATGAGTCACAAACAATGGCAACTCGCCGTTGACGACACCCCACGGCCCCCTTCAGTGAGTGCCCAGTCGACGACTCTCTGGGTGGGCACCAACGGTGGGGTCGTCCTGGTACACGTCGTGAACGCGGACGAAGGCAGCTGCGAGCTCGCCAAGGAGATACGACTCATGTGCGTGCGTGCGTGCTCGCTTGCCTTTCGGGAATCGGCCGTTTTCCTAGGCACGCCGCGCCCGTGCTCGCCCTCTACGTAACGGACGGCGTCGATCGCTTCGTCCCTCCTCAGCACGTGAGCGCCGGCCCGCTCGCGACGACTCGGTTGTTGAGCGGCGTTCTCGCCCCCAGGAGTCTTCCGATAGCCATCCGGGGCCGCACAAGTGCGTGGTGGTGTCGGAGGAGCAGATCAAGAGCTTCCTCCTGCCCAGTCTCAAGCCGGGCAAGCACAAGTTCAAGCTGACCAGCGTCGAGGGCGCCCGTCTCCGCAAGGTCCAGGCCGTGCAGCTCAACAGCAGCGCCGGTGCGTGGCGACCACCGGTCGATAGAGTATGTATGGATGACGACAGCATTTGCGATAGCGACTGCAGAGAGCGAGCGCGTGGAGCCGTTCATCTTGACGATGACGAATCAGGGCGAGCTGCAGGCCTTCTGCACGCGCAACTTCCGCCGCTATCTCAAGGCGCCCTGCGTCGAGGTGTGTGCCCCCTGCTGGAGGGGGGGGGGGTGGAGATGGGGTATGGACTTTTCCTTCTCAGCCCGAGGACGTGCACGGCGTGCTCTCGACGGTGCTGACGCGCCGGGGCGGGGGCTTCCACCTGGTGCCGCGCGCCTGCTGCTGGCGCCGCTTCTCGGTCGCCAAGGCCGGCCTCTCCGCGTTCGCGCCCCACTTCTCGCTAGGCGTCGACCGCTCCGACGACGCCGCGCGCCCACCGCCTGCGGAGTTGGAGAGGGCGCCGCGTCGCGACTCGAGTCGCGCCGACTCGCGGTACGCAACCAACTTTCCCCACAGCGCGAGCGAAGCGGCTGGCTTGCATTGGAACGCAGAGGGAATCACGCGGGGGCGGACGAGTCGTTCGCGAGCGACGAGCGGCCGGCTTCGTCGCTGACGGGGGGCGGGGCGGCGGCCGACCGGTCGGGTGGGATGGCGAGCGACGTGACGCTCGACTCGATCCGCGACTACACCAACGTCGAGATGACGACCACGAACACGACGACCACGAGGTGGGCGCCGCTGCTCCGGCGCTCGGGCTGCCGGACAGGCCGAGACATTGCGACAATGTCTGCGTAGGGCCGACGGAACGACACTGGTGACGACGACCACGTCCGTGTGTCGACAGGAGGGCGGCGCTCGGTCAGAGAATGGCGTCGCCACGGACGACCGCCGACTCACCAATGGGCGCGTCAGTCTCGACTAAGAAGCAATAAATACTGGCGCGTCTTCGCTTGTCCGCGGCGGCTGGCATGCATACGCGCACGCTCCTCCTACCAATCAGCAAGTTGTGGCCCCTATACACGTTTTATCCGAGCTTGTTACAAGCGCGCGTTGTTGTACGCTGCTGAATGCTGCTGCCTGCACGTTTGGTTTTCACCGAGATACGGATCACTAGTTTTAGTTCGTGCCTGCCTGCCTGCGAGCGTGCGTGTTGTCGCAGTTCTTCATAATTTGCGTCGCAGCGATCGCAATGCCAACGGATCAGCGGAGTAGTCGACTTTGCGCCTCGTTCTCTCGCCCCCCCCCCCAACTCCTCCAACCTTCCTCCGATGGCTGTATGGTGTCGTTGGGTATGGTGTCGTTGGCGTTAGGGGAGCGTCTATGATGATGATACTCGTCCGTTCCGTTCTGTGGTGTAACACACTCAAAGGTGACGTCGGAAACACCTGCTTCGTCACAGTTGCACCAAGTCGAAACAGGCATCTTCAATCGCGCTTGTTGGGGGGGGGGGGGGTTATTGTGCGTTCAGAGTCCGCATAGACCTATGTCCAACGGTACTATTGTTGTGTCGGTGATTAATGATTCCAATCATACCACACACCGTATAACACTGACGCACTAGCATTACGTGAAGACAGAGAGAGATTGGTGTAATTAACACTAATACCAAAGTGCTGAGTAAGCCAAAGGGCCGACAGCACAAGTGGCGTGACTGTGAGCCGAACCATGCCGACGGCCACAGACGTGGACGACGCGACGACGCCGCCACAAGCGAGCTACAAGGTGCCGGTGCCGAGCATCGACAAGTACCTCGCACACCCGGGAGAGGCGCCGCCGTTCAAACAGTGGCGCCGACTCTTCGACCGCTTCATCCGCCTGTCGGACGCCAACCGTCCGGCGCACAGAAAGATGAGCGATGTGGAGAAGAACGACATTCTCTACCTGATGCTGGGTACAGAGGGAACGCGAAGGATCAACAGCGATCCAGCAATCGAGAAGATCGAAGGGAGCCACGCCGAGTTCATGTGCGCGGTTGAGAAGTTCTTCGCGCCGACCGTCAACGTGGCCAATGCCTGCTTCGACTTCTACCGCAGAGACCAGGGGCAAAGCGAGACGACCGACGAGTACCTCGGCGCCTTGAGGACGATGGCCACGGACTGCGCGTTCGAGAACGCCGAGCGCCAGATCGCCATTCGCCTCATCTGTGGTTGCTACAACACCGAAACCCGACAACACTTGTTGCAGCTCGACGACATCAAGCTGGACAAGGTCGTCAGCCTGATGCAGAGCGAAGAGCGCGCCCGCGACAACAATGCAGCCATCACCGGAGTGAGACGCCAGCCTGTCAACTACGCCAAAGCCAGCTTCGGCGCTGAGTCGTCGTCGAGAGGCAGAGGCGGCAGGGGCGGCTTCAACCGGGGCAGAGGCAGCGCGCCACCGCGACAGCAGCAGCAGACGGCGCTCTGCACGAGGTGCGGCTACAGTAAGCACCATGGCGACGCGTGCCCTGCAGCGGATAAACAGTGCATGCTCTGCAACCGGACGGGCCACTTCAAGGCGATGTGCCGGAGTAGCAGCCAGCGCAGCGGCCTGGGCCAGCAGCGCCGAGGCGGTACAAACCGCCTGGTGAAAGACCGCGACCCCGAAGCAGTGCTGCGACTAGGCGTCACCGTCGTCAGCGAGCAGAGCAGCGGCATCAAACGACAAGTTGGCATCAGCAATGGCGACTTCTTCGTCCCGACGAACATTGAGCTCGACACCTGCGCGACACCGTCGACGCTGACGTACAGAGACTACAAGAGCATCTGTCCAAAGTTGCCGATTGTGCCGACAACGTCGCCGCTCACCAACTTCGACAACAGCGTCGTGCAGGGTGTAAAAGGCGTGATCGTGACGAAGGTCAAAATCAATGGGATCATCCACAAGGACAGAATCTACATTGTGCCCAACAACTGCACGTCGGTCATCGGCAGAAACTTCTTGTGCCCAATGAAGATCGTAGTCGACTGCAGCCAGGGAGTCAACACGGTGACGGCAGCTGAACCAGCTTCGAGCGACTTCAGCGCGGCATCTGCTTGTCACGCAGACATCCTCAGAGCGTATCCCCGCTTGTTGGAGGAGAGCCTGGGCACCTATCCCGACTCCAAGCACAACATTGTGCTTGATGAGAATGCCCAGCCGACAGCCGTCAAGTGCCGAACCGTCCCACTGAGCCGACGCGAGCAGACCAAAGTCGAGTGCGAAGCCATGGAGCAAGCTGGCATTTGGGAGAAGGTGCAACATAGCCAGTGGGTGCACCCCATGGTTACCGTCCCAAAGCCATCAGGAGGGGTCAGAATAACAACGGACTTGACTCGTCTGAACAAGTACGTCGTGCCCGACCGCTACCCTGTGCCGAATATCAAGGACCTGCTACTCGAGTTGAGTGGAGCGAAGGTCTTCACCAAGCTCGACCTCCGCAAGGCGTACTACAACGTGCAGCTGGACGAGGAGAGCAGGCACCTTACGTCGACAATCACACCATATGGCATCTTCCAGTACAAGCGGCTCCCAATGGGGCTGAAAGACTCAGCTTCAGCCTTTCAACGAAGAGTCGCCCAAGCGCTGCAAGACCTGCCAGGGGTGATCGTCTACATCGACGACATCTTGGTGCATGGCAAGGATCGAGCGGAACATGACAAGCAACTGAGACAAGTCCTCCAGAGGCTGCAGGACAAGGACTTCCGGCTGAACCAGGAGAAGAGCCAGATCGGTGTCAGCCAAGTGACCTTCCTGGGCCACACGATCTCCGCTGAGGGAGTTTCTCCAGATGAAAAAAACATCGAGGCCATTCTGAAGACGAGTGAGCCCAAGAACGTCAAGGAGGTCTCAGCTTTTCTGGGGTTGCTCACATACTACAGTGATATGCTGGAACACCTGTCAGACTACGCTGAGCCCCTACGCAAGCTAACGCGACAGGACGAGCCGTTCGACTGGTCGGCCGACTGCCAAACCAGCTTTGACACACTGAAGAAAATGGCGGCCAGCGAGCTCAAGATCTTCTTGTTCGACCCAGATGCGCCGACGACAGTTACGACTGATGCGTCAAACGTCGGCCTGGGCGCTGTCCTGTCACAAGTTCAACATGGACGAGAAGTTCCAATCGCGTTTGCCAGCCGAGTCCTCGAACCGAACGAGCAAAATTACGCGGCCAATGAACGAGAAGCCCTTGCGTGCGTGTGGGCCATCGAACATTGGGAAAAATACCTTCTCGGGCGTCACTTTCTACTGAAGACGGACCACCGCGCCCTCACGTCCATCTTGACCAGCAGTGAGGGCGGTGGCCGGCAAGAGAGCAAGTTCGCCCGATACCGCGACCGGCTGAAGCAGTTTGACTTCGAGCCGATCTACACGCCCGGCATGGAAAACCAGGTGGCCGACGCGCTATCAAGACTGCACGCAAAGGCAGCGAAGTTCGACAACCCCGTCGACAGACAGAGTGTTCAAGTCGTGCGCTTTGAGCAGCACCAAGATGCTACGGCAGCCGACGACGTGCTACAGCAGGTGTTCAAGTGCCTTGAGAAGAACTGGCCTGGGAAGTCGACCATGCCTGCCGAGCTGGTCTCCTACTGGCACGTTCGCGACGAGCTGCACGTCCAGAATCGCCTGCTCATGCGCGGAGAACGACTCGTCGTGCCGTCAACGCACCGACAACGCGTGCTGGCGTACGCGCACAGCGGCCACCCGGGAATGGTGAGAATGAAGCGAAAGCTGCGCGAGACGTACTGGTGGCCAGGTCTCGACACGGGAGTGGAAGCGTTCGTCCGACATTGTCACCCGTGCCAACGCAGCGAGAAGTCAGCCAGCCCTTCAGCAGTGCCGCAGACGCGCCGACAAGCAGCCAAGGAGCCAGGGAAGGAGCTGGCGATCGACATCTGCGGGCCCTTCTACAACGGCCAGCTGATCGTCGTCCTGATGGACTACTACAGCCGATTCCCCGAGCTGTTGTCCACGACCAACACGACGTCTGGCCGGATCATCGACTGGCTCAAGGACGTCTTTGCGCGCACAGGCCTGCCCGACACGCTGACTTCAGACAACGGACCTCAGTTCGTCAGCAACGAATTCAAGGAGTTCCTTGCCGACAACGACATCCACCACTTGCGAACAGCTGTCTATAACCCGTCTGAGAACGGAATGGTAGAAGCCTTCAACAAGTACTTGAAGCGCGGTGTCCAAGCCTTCAGCCAGGAGAACGTCTCGTGGAAGGAAGGTCTCCGCCGGCTCTGCGCTAACTACAGGGCCACCCCAAGGAACGCGGGAGAGAAAAGTCCTGCCGAGCTCTTCTTGGGCCGCAACAATCGCCTGAGTTTCCAACTCAGACAGCGCCAGGACAGCGGCAAGGCGACCGAAGAGCGGCAATCGACGAACATAGAGTCAGCAGCGGCCAGCGAAAAAAGGGAGGAAGGAGGCCGCCCGCCCAAGCTGCGGTTCAGAGCGACCTACCGCGTCGGCGACACCGTCGTCACGCGCAAACCTTTCGCCTTGAAAGGGACCTCCCCCTACTCGCAGCCGAAGACAGTAGAGAAAAAGCTGGGCCACTGGACGTACAAGCTCAGCGACGGACAAGTTTGGAACACGCGGAAGATCCGACGCTACTACAGGCCTGACGAGGCATTCCCTACTGAGTTGGAGGTGCACGCGCCGCAGCCCAAGCCCAAGCCCAAGCGCCAACAAGCGCCGCCGCCACCTGCGACGCGCACGTCAAGCCGAGCGAACAAGGGTCGACCGCCGAGGCGCTTCTCCCCCGACTAGGAACAACTCATCCGAAGGGAGAAGTGGTGTTGTGTCGGTGATTAATGATTCCAATCATACCACACACCGTATAACACTGACGCACTAGCATTACGTGAAGACAGAGAGAGATTGGTGTAATTAACACTAATACCAAAGTGCTGAGTAAGCCAAAGGGCCGACAGCACAACTATTCTTTCTAAAATGCTAATGCCAAACTCAAACATTCGCACCATACCAGTATTGCACTATTGATAAGGTGTACGTTACGTGCGCACGCGTGGTGAGAGCTAAAAGAGTCACAGCCGTGTGAATGGTGTACAGTTTACGTGCATGTAGAAAGAATGAAGCTACTAGGCCAACAGTACACTTGCATGTTTCTACTGAGTTGGTGCCACGTGGGTGGCAGCTCTAGAATACTCTTCTACAACATTCCTGATTTCAAGAGCCACCTTATTTCGGCACTGCCACTTCTGAAAAGGTATGTTTGAAAGTGTGGGCCAGATGTGCGCATGTTCGAGGAACACCATAAATGGCAATAGCGGATTGTTGTGACAAATCGACTTTTTAGGCTAGTTGAAAAGGGACACAATGTGACAGCGTTAACTAATGTGGCTGAGCCAATGTCAGTTTCTCCGTCTTACGGTGTCACTCTTGAGTTCATCAATACAACTCAAAAAAACTTGCCTGCTATGGAAATACATCCATCATTTGTGAAAGAGATTTGGAAGGGCGGTGAAAACCTGATAGGAATTACCATCGCCATGATGATCATGGAACGAAACTGCGTGGACATACTCGAGAATAAACAAGGCGAATACCTCAGCATTGTTCAAGGAAGACAATGGGATCTCATACTCATTGATCCTATGGTTCCGCTATGTGGCTGTTCAGCAGCGCTTCTAAACAAACCAGAAACTCCATATGGGTTCATCTATACGGCAATGATGCTTCCTCACTTGGTCTGTGCGTGCGTGCATGTGTGCGTGCGTGCGTGCGTGCATGCGTGCGTGCGTGCCGCGTGGAAACCCAGCGAAGAGAGAGTGTGTTCAAGACTTAGCGCCTACAACCTAGGTACCTTATACTCAGCATGTAGGCCCTTCCTATTGGATACGATCTGAATTATGGAATTCTACGTCCCGATTTTATTGGTTCTCAAGATCCAGTGTGGTCAGAGCACAGACTCGGTCATCGGATGAGGAGCTTCACAGACTTCTGGGGTTGGGCACTTGCACAAAGCACGATTCTGGAAGCCTTTTACCGCGTGGCAAGCATGCAGTTACTGAAGAAGGCCGACGAACCGTTCTCCTGGAACAACCTGCTGAAGGACGCCTCAGGCGTTGTCATTGACATGCCAGGCATATTCATGGCGCCATCTCCAACAGGCCACGACGTGATGGACTTTGGAGCGCACTGCAAACCTGCCGCTCAATTGCCAAGAGAACTCCGGTCCTTTGTAAACGATCCCCAGTCAAAGGGCACTATTTTGGTGGCATTCGGCTCCATCATTAACTGGAGTGTAACACCTCAGCACATCGTCGAAAAGTTCAGAGCTGCATTTGAAAGGATGCGAGACTATAGAATAATATGGGGATATAGAGGTTAGTTGCAGAGTTGCAAAATACATGGGCTTGGTTTTGCAGCAAAACCAAAAATAATTGCTAAATTCACAAAATAGAAAAACCACTACCTATCTCCACTTCAGCCTTTGCAAAACCAGACCAAGAAGTGTAAGTGATAATTGGAGCTGAACATTGCAACATAATTGAACATTTCATAACATAACTGAACACTACACCTATTTGTAGGTATTATGTATTGCCTAGTCTTTTGCAAGACGAATGGGTATTTTAGGTGGAGGGGAACTGTCAGGGCTGCCACCACATGTCAAGATTATGGAGTGGGTTCCCCAAAACGATATTCTGCATCATGAAAAGACTGTGTTGTTCTTTTCGCATGGAGGATTGAAAAGGTGGTGTTCAGTTGGGTATGACTTTTGTAAAAAAAAAATAGAAATTGGGCTTAACAGGCTGTGTAACATGCAGTATATTCGTGCAAGTATGTACATATATAAGTTCTGGTAGTTACAATGGCTTAGGTGCAATAATGTGATGCATGTATTGCATGTACCAAACCTTGGATAACCATTACATAATAACCAAACTGTTATACATACATGCATGTACAATGTACAAGCAATCATTATGATGTTCACTACAATGTATACATCATATATGATATATTTGCATACAACTAGTTTGTCAAACACAGAATGTAGTACTGTGCTATGTATTATCTAGTAGTACCCAGTAGTGTAGTACTGTGTAAATCAACCCTTTAACATGTTCTGCTCTTTTAGTAGTGCTTCAAGCAAATTCTTAGAGGGAAACACAATAGTAGTAAAACTAAGTTTAAGGATAACTAGAAAATTAGTGGAAATACCATCTGTCTTTTCATTTAGTTATTGTCTGTAAAAGAAGGCCCATTACATGTTAATCAGATCGAAATTTCAAAATCATTGCCATCTCTATGCTCAACTCGTTTGTTTAGTGTAAAGGAAGCCATCTGTGCCAGTACACCAATGTTGGTAATGCCACTATTCGCTGAGCAACTGAGCAATGCGATGGAGGTCAAGTACCGACATGGCTTTGGGGAGTATATCAATAAACTGAATCTCACAGCCGATTATATTCATGACCAAATGAGGAAGGTAGTTGCCGATTCCACATTCAAAAGGAGCGCAAAGAAATTGCGAAGTATTTACATGGACAACCTGTTGCCGAGTGTCGACAAGGGCGTGTGGCACATCGAGAGGATGATAAAGCACGGAATGGAGCGTCGAAACGTTTGGATGCGTCAAGCTGTCAATCTCCACTGGCACCAAAAGAAAGCGTTTGACGTTGGTGGCACCATTGCCCTGCTACTCTGTCTTGTAGCATCAACATGAAGGTGATCTGTATGTGAGAACTAGATCTATTTTGGAAGAGAAGTACATATGTATGTAACAGGCCCATATGGTGAGACAATTAGGTACACTACAGTCTCCTGTAGCAGCGCATGGTCGTTTAGGGTAGTATGAAATTCTTGGGAAACGTCAGAGAAACAGTGGAACCGCGAAATAGTGCGTGCGTCCTGCAATGTGAAGTGAGAAAACCGATGACAAGCGCTTCCGCCAATCATCCTACGATCTATACGAAATCGTAAAACAGGGGCCCCAGTGGGCGCTTAAACGCTATAGTAACGCTAAAAAGAAGCATGTCAAATGTTTTCCAAAAACATTCGATCGATTCAGCGGCATGGTACCGAGTCGGTAAGCTGTTGCTTTGTTCGCCATGACGCATGCGTGTTTAGGTGCGTGCGTGGCGAGCGAGCGTGAGTGTGTGCGCTCAGAAGCAGACGTTGCGTGCGTTTGCGTGTCGCCAGCATCGCTACTCCCTTGATCCACTACACTTGCTACTAGATTTGAAGCTGTTCGCGCGCAAATCACGCAGGGCCACGGTTTTACAGGGCAATGCACGTCGCTGATTGGTCGCTCGCTCACGCCACGCTGCAATCCATTGCTCCCTGGAAAATCGCAGTTCTGTGACTAAGGGCAACGCTACTGGCGGATCGCAAGCCAAACAGCGACGTCTGGCGGAGCGGACGTAACTTTAAAAACACAGACCCAAGGATCGTATCAGTAGCGGCCAGAAGCAGTAAGTGTTGCACAAGTGTCTGCAGTCGCAAATCAGAGTGGGTGGCCCTGAAGAGGGCCGTTGGGTTGGTATGGGGGGGGGGGGGGTCTGCGTGGTTCCGCAGCGCGTCTACTTCTCCTTGGCGGCGCCGGTCTTCTTGGGCAGAAGGACGGCCTGGATGTTGGGCAGGACGCCGCCCTGGGCGATGGTGACGCCCTGCAGCAGCTTGTTCAGCTCCTCGTCGTTGCGCACGGCGAGCTGGAGGTGGCGCGGGTTGATGCGCGTCTTCTTGTTGTCGCGCGCCGCGTTGCCCGCCAGCTCGAGCACCTCCGCCGCCAGGTACTCGAGCACGGCCGCCAGGTAGACGGGCGCGCCGGCGCCCACGCGCTCAGCGTAGTTGCCCTTGCGCAGCAGTCGGTGGATACGGCCCACGGGGAACTGCAGACCGGCGCGTGACGAGCGCGACTTCGCCTTGGCCTTCGCTTTGCCGCCCTTGCCTCCGGCCATCGCTAATCGGCTTGTTCCTTGACGGTTCTTGAACAGTAGAAAGTAAGGGAAACGCGAGAATATCCCTAACGGAATTGCGCAGCGTGCTGTATCCACTCAATGACGGCACCTCGTCAGGATGACGCGTGACGTGCGCGACGTGCAAAATGCGTGCTACAGCATAGGTCTCCTCTGCGCCGGGTTGTCCCGTATAAATGTACATGACTCGAACACAAAAAGCGAACCTGGCGGAAGTTGCGAAAAACGCGTAGGAAACCGCAATGATTTTGTTTAGAAGCGTTTTTATCGTTTATAGAATTATAAATTTCGTGCTTCATGACTCATCGTGGACTGTGTTCATAGAATGTGTACAACTCCTTCCACACATCGGTACTGTACAGCCATGGGAAGTCAAATTGCGAACCTAGCGGAATGTACGAGAAACGTTGACGTCAACGCTTCGTTGAAAAACGCATTCGCGCTGTCTACATGGTTGTTGCAAAGTGGTTCAATCAAGAGCTGTGCAGGGCTTAACATGTCAAGTAAAATTCAGTTAATCGAGTTTTATACTTCGTGATCGACTTGACTGCGACGATTACGATAAAGTAACGTGTGCGCGCCGTTGACACCTCGAATAACGATGACGATTGACGACACTTTGTGAACACGCAAGTTTCAAATCGGAGTGGGTGGCCCTGAAGAGGGCCGTTGGGTGGGGAGGGGGGGGGGGGGGGGTGTGGTCTTCAGCGGCAGCAGCAGCAGACTGTGCAGTCTACTTGCTGGAGGTGTACTTGGTGACGGCCTTGGTGCCCTCTGAGACGGCGTGCTTGGCGAGCTCGCCGGGCAGCAACAGGCGGACGGCGGTCTGGACCTCGCGACTCGTGATGGTCGACCGCTTGTTGTAGTGCGCCAGACGCGACTAGAAATTAACTGCAGCCCCTTCTGGTTCCCACTCTAGAAGGACGGGACGGGATGAGGAGACCCCCCGCCGCACCGGCGCCGCTCGGCTCGGTTCCCGCCCTCCCTTCCTATCGCGGCGCGCGGCCTCCCTCTCGTTCTGCCCGACTCTAGCGTCTAGCCGCGACTGAGTCAACCGTTGCAGTCAACGTGTCTGGCTGAACGTGAACTGCACAAAAAAAAAATTAATTCCATGGCGTAGCCAGGAATCAGGAAACTAACAAAAAAACAGCCATTTCACTTTCTGCATTGGCGCAGCAGGCAAAATGTGCAAGCCTCAGCGTCACACACTCAAAGAATCAAAGAACTACCTGAAATCTTCTACCTGAAAAGTGCGCTGCAGTCGAAAATTACGCCATTAAAAAGTATTCTCATGCCGAGATCGCAGACATTCCGCGTCCGACATACTAGTGATCGTGATCATTAGTGCACACGGAGTTTGGTTATTTTTGTAAAAAAAAACTTGTTTAAGAGGTCGCTCATTAGAATCCGCAGAAACACAGTGGCTTCCATCGAGTTTCGTCAAGATGTTGTCAAGATTTATTTTTATTTAATTATCATCATATAATTAGTAATATTTTTTAACTAACAATTTTTAATTGTACTACACTGACTCCAAGTGATCGCATCACTATTGTATCATCAGCATGAGCAAAGATGCATTCGAATTTATAAATTCTAATGCTACGTATTCCCTAGAATTTGTTTTTCAGAATTAGTCTGCCCGCAGACTAACAGCTCCAATAGCATGGGCTATGATTTATCAACAGTGCGTTGTTTTGTGATTGTGCGTTTGCTGATTGATGTTTATGCTTGAACATGGCTCGCAACGCCAGCACGTGGTCAATTTAGTACACTACACTGGGCTGCGCTGAGGCACCCTCGTTAGCCTGTGGGTCGTGCGCGCAGAAGGGCGCAGAAGTGCGCTGAGGCCGCGCGCCGAGGATAGGAAGGGAAGGGAGGGCGGGAAGCGCGCGGTGCCGCTGCGGCGGGGGGTCTCCTCATCCCGTCCCGCCCTTCTAGAGTGGGAACCAAAAGGGGCTGCAGTTAATTTCTAGTCCAGACGCGACGCCTCGGCCGCGATCCGCTCGAATATGTCGTTCACGAAGGAGTTCATGATCGACATCGCCTTCGAGCTGATGCCCGTGTCGGGGTGGACCTGCTTCATGACCTTGTAGATGTACGAGCTGTACGTCTGCTTGGTCTTGCGCCGCCGCTTCTTGTCCCCGCTGCCCGCCTTCGCCACCTTCTTGGTCGACTTCGCCGCCGCCTTCTTCGCGCCCTTGCCGGTCGGCTTCGGAGGCATCTTCGTCGAGTCTCGCTTGGCAGATCAGATAGATCACTGCAACGCTGAGTAGAAAGAGAAAAACATAACACGTGCGTGCAAATGGCCGACCTCTTCAATAGACTAGTCGATAGCATCTAGCCGAAACATGAAATAGGGAGAAATAAAGCTGCACCATCATAGGCAGGTATAGACGGCCCAGCTATCGTCACGTTCCCGCGCAGTGGTGGATGGGGTCGGCAGGCCCGGCCCGGCGCTTATTGCTAAGCTTCAAGCGATTGTAGAGTGAAAGAGCGTCGGTCAGCCCCCTACCCGACACGACGGATAGCTTTCAAAAATTGTATCGCTCTTCAACGAAAATCACAGCGCTTCAGCATGAACTCTGTTCAGTGCAGGAACGCAGCAGTTCACCAAGACGCGATTTTCTAGCACAATTTGCTACAGTTATCAGTTGTACAATGTACACAGCACGAAATTTATTACTCCGAAGTGACGAAGTTTCAGGTAAGTGCAGTTGCAAGACTGATTGGGTGGCCCTGAAGAGGGCCGTTGGGTTGGAATGGGGGGGGGGGTTGTGTTGGAGCGGCGGAGGAGACAGACTCAGCCGCCGAATCCGTAGAGGGTGCGTCCCTGTCGCTTGAGAGCGTAGACGACGTCGAGGGCGGTGACGGTCTTGCGCTTGGCGTGCTCGCAGTAGGTGACGGCGTCGCGGATGACGTTCTCGAGGAAGACCTTGAGCACGCCGCGCGTCTCCTCGTAGATGAGGCCGCTGATGCGCTTCACGCCGCCGCGGCGCGCCAGACGACGGATCGCCGGCTTCGTGATGCCCTGGATGTTGTCGCGCAGGATCTTACGGTGCCGCTTGGCGCCGCCCTTGCCCAGCCCCTTGCCGCCTTTGCCGCGTCCCGTCATCCTCGCTGGCTCAGCACACGAACTTGACTGACCCAAAAAAAAAACTCGAGAAGTGAACGAATACAATAGAAGTCAAGTCACGTGAAGAACGTTTATGAAGACGCCATGTCGCACAGTGCCGGCGAAACGGCGTCACGTTTGGCCAATCAACGCCATTCTTTAGGAAGGAGGCGGCGCTGTGACTCGACGGTAGAGACGTCTGGCGAGCAATGCAAGTAATCAGGATGTACGCGGCAGCGTACAACCCTAATATGTGAGCACTTCCTCAATGCGGTTTGTTGAATTTTCAGTCGCTTATAACTCTTGATTGCCTGAACGGATTGTGGCGAATGATATCTCAAAAGAACCGCCTTCTAGACCGGAATCGAATGAGCCGTCCCGCGTTTTCGTACTCGAACGCGTTAAGACAAATTGTACAAAAATGTTCCAAAAAAGTGGTGTTTTTTTTTCATGTTCTGCACACACTTTTAGGGTCGCCGCTCTGGAACGCTACTGTTGATTGGGACGAAACTTGGCGTGAGCACGTAGTATATGATGGCAATTTTGTGCCCCTAGGTAAATTTATCTAGGTGCTTCGGATCTATAGTTATGGCCGATTTGGTCATTTTTCGAAACAGTCGTTTTATTTTGGCCAAAACCCGACAAGAGTAAAAGTCGAAAAAAAGCCGAGTAAACCCCCAAATGTTTTTTGATTTTCGTGAACAGCTTTACAAAGAATGTCTGGGGCGCTTGCATGACATTTGAAATTCTAACCACATAATGAGTTATTGGGTACCAAAATTTCGGCAAATCCGACCAAAAAAGTTTGTCACCTATAGGCGCTTCAACCGTTCGTGACACCGCTGTGCTGTAATGGCGAAAGTTAATCGTACGGACTTGGAATAGGTTACTTTTGACAAATGGGAGCGCTCCGATGCCCGTGTCTCTGTCAGCCCTCTTCGAAAGGCCATTTTTTAGGTGTTTTGTTCCAAAAGTTTGTTGGCTATAGACGCTTCAACCGTTCGTCGCAGAGCTGTGCTGTAATGATGAAAGTTACTCGTCTGGACCTGGTATAGGTCACTTTCGAGAATGGGAGGGCTTCGATTTCCATGTTTCGCCACTCGACCCTCTTGGCGCACCCCCATTTTGGGCAAAATTTGGAACTATGATCGTGCATTAATTTTCATTTCCTGAACGAATTCTGGCGCGTGATAGCTCAAAAGAAGCGCATTCAAAGGGGGAATCGATTAAGTCATAACACGCTTCCATATGCTTGTGCATTACCGAGAAGTTTTTGGAGATGGCAGGACCCACTTTACATAACAAGCTTCTTGGTTCGTCGCCCACTCGCGCCTGCATCAATTGGACGGAAACCTCGCAGGCATCTATGCTCCACATCAAAAAATGAAATCGCCGGAGGGACTTTTGCTACATGCCATAGATCATGAGGGTATGGTTTACTGGGCACATTCTTCTTTTTACCATGTTCCCTAAATCAAGAGGTCGCTGGTTCGAATCCCAGTAACGCCTGCCTGTGCTTTTGCACGTGTCCCCTTGGGAAACCCATCAGTGTTGCTTTACTGCAGTGTCTCCAGTTTTACCAGAATTTTGGTAATTTTTTGAGCTGGGAAAAAAATTTATGGACGAATGCTCGCTACAGCCCCTGATACACGAAGATGACACATCTGCACACCCGCACGCACGCGCGCGCGCACGCACGCACGCACGCACGCACGCACGCACGCACGCACGCACAATGTGTACAGTGGTACACGCTTTTCATAAGCTTTATGGTGCAACACTGAGCATGCGTCCGTTCTGGTCTGCTGCTGTGGGTTTGTATGCGTGTGCGTGCGTGAGTTTTTGATGAATCTTTCTTTTACGAAAAAACACTGTATTAAGGAAAATTTTGCAGGTGGCTGCAAAAAAAGGAGAATATGTGACGCTCCTTTAGGCCCAGTTTGAAAAAAACGCGGTACTAAAAGTAGCCACTTCATCAGATGATCAACTTCAGTTTGGACAAACTGTGTATAATCGAACCAAGCGCAGCAACACGTCACATATTCGGCGTTTGTTGTGCGAGCCATCGCACACAGCCACAACCAGGGTTGCATAAAAAAAAAATTTCAAGTTTTTTTTTTAAATTAAAAAAAAAAATTTTTTTTTTAAATTTTTTTTTTTAATTGACTTAGGAGCCATCATTGGCGCCAAATACCTGTACTATAAGATACTTTTAGCCTATTAGAGTGTTAAACACAAGTACTAGTGCTTCCCTAAAGCCTTTAGAAGCGTATTTAGCATCGTTTTAGTCAAATGGTGACAAAACCGCTGCCTCTAAATGGTCGTGTACGGTATCGCACTATGTTGGGAACCAGTTGGGAACCCCAAAAAGAGCTTGGTTTTGGTGCTAATAAGCAAGTTTATGCATGAATAACTACTAATTGTACCATCTAAACACCATTTAAACGCCTTTTTGCCACTCAAAAGCTAAATTTTACCCAAAAACAGAGAATTTTTTTTTTTTAATTTAAAAAAAAAATCCAACTTTTTTTTAAAAAAAAATATTTTTTTTTTTAAAATTTTTTTTTTTTTTAAAAAAAAAAAGTTTTTTATTGTGCAACCCTTAAATTGTGCAACCCTCTTAAATTGTGCAACCCTGGCCACAACACTACCACTATCAATCCACCCTCACAAACTCTTTCATCTCTCTGACGATGCGCATCATTCATTAGGCATCGTATGGATGGACAGGGCACACAGCCAAAGATTCTGCATAAATAATTTCGCTACCCTGCCCATCTTAAATTTTTATTATGTGGTTGCCCTTACAGTAAGTGATATGCACCATCAATTCACGATCTTGAGTACCAAGTACATTGTATACCCTACATTCAATCTTCGATTCTCGTTCATCTTTGTTCCGCTTCTGTTAGCCTGTGCCTATGGGCGGAAGTGTCATCGGTAGATGTCCAGTCAAGGACAAGGCCCGCTCTCGTCTCTGAGTCAAGGAATGAAAGGTATCGGTCCTCATGCAGCCTGGACTGCCTTTCCAGTGATCCAAGTGAGCACAACAAACGCCGAATGTGTGACTTGTTGCTGCGCTTGGTTCGATTATACACGGTTTGTCCAAACTGAAGTTGATCATCTGATGAAGTGGCTACTTTTAATACCGCGTTTTTTCAAACTGGGCCTAAAGGAGCGTCACATATTCTCCTTTTTTTTGCAGCCACCTGCAAAATTTTCCTTAATCTTTATTGTTATGGGCACTTGAGAATAGAGATGACAACGACCGCCACATTCCGGTCCGGCTTCTCTTTATGCAGCCACCTGCAAATCTTTCCTTGATGTATAAATTTTACAAGGTTGCCAGATTTCGTGCGCAAACCAGGTTCAGCAATAACACTATACTAACTGGGGCCCACGCGCTGAATCCATCCCCCTCTGAAAAAATCTAGTCTGCCACTCTTTTGCGTGCGTACATGAAAGAATGCGCTCGTGATCGAACTTACGCCGCATTTTGGCGCGTTCTGTTGTTCGCGGCGCTCTGCTGTACCCTTGGAAACCACAAGAAAGTAGCGATGGGACGGTAGAAAACAAGGCTGGCCGTCAGCGCGCTGCTAAGTACTGGCGAAGCGGCAAGACGATTGGCAAATAAACGCCGATTATTTCATGCCACACCGACTATTTGCTCAATGGTGGCGAGACGGACACAATTCATCTCTACGAGACGATTGATTAGCCTTTACCAGTCAAACAATTACTTCACTGCGTGGATTATGCGTACTGTTTTTCTCTGCAGCATTTCGAATATCATTGGGTGGCCCTGAAGAGGGCCGTTGGGTTGGTATGGGGGGGGGGGGGGTAGCAGCCGATGCTCAGCAAGGCTCAGGCGCGCTCTCCGCGAATGCGGCGGGCGAGCTGGATGTCCTTGGGCATGATGGTGACGCGCTTGGCGTGAATGGCGCAGAGGTTCGTGTCCTCGAAGAGGCCCACGAGGTAGGCCTCGCTCGCCTCCTGCAGCGCCAGCACGGCGGACGACTGGAAGCGCAGGTCCGTCTTGAAGTCCTGCGCGATCTCGCGCACGAGACGCTGGAAGGGCAGCTTGCGGATGAGCAGCTCCGTCGACTTCTGGTAGCGGCGGATCTCGCGCAGCGCCACCGTGCCCGGCCGGTACCGATGCGGCTTCTTCACGCCGCCCGTCGCCGGCGCAGACTTGCGCGCCGCCTTCGTCGCCAGCTGCTTGCGCGGAGCCTTGCCACCCGTCGACTTGCGAGCCGTCTGTTTCGTGCGCGCCATCTCGCTTTTGTTATTTGTCGCTGATGCTGCTACTTTCAAATGTTATCGAGAAAACCTTGAACTGGATTTTTGTGCATTCAAAACTGTGATTGAAAACGAACCGTTTTAATTGCCGCCGTCTATGTTTATTTATAAACCCGTGGTTCCCACGCTCGAGCGAGGCATGGCATGTTTGTCGCCGAACCGAACGTTGACACCAGCGCGTCGACAGATGCACTGAGAGCATCGCTGTGTCCGTTTCGCCGCCTGGCGCGTCATTTTGTGGGAGTGACAGGCGGCGACGCGCGCGCGGCGGCCGATGAAAAAGCAACATCGTCGAACGAACGCCCGCCGACGCGTTGACGTCCCTCGTTCGTCGTTCTGTCGCCGCCGCCTTCGCCGCCGTCGTCGCCTCTGTTCGGGCGTGCCGACGCTCCCCCCCCCCCCCTCCTGCATTGACGTTCCCCTGCCGGCCAGCCGTCTATCCGTCTGTCTGGAACGCCAGACGGATCCGTCCGTCGGCACGGCCGGCGCCGACGACGACGACGTCGCTTCCTTCCACGACCTCCTGTCTCGCCTCAGCCTTTTTTGCGGCTGCCCGCAAATAGCAATTCTCAGTCCCACTCAACCTCTCCCCCCCCCCTCCCCCCGACCGACGTCGGTCTAGCCGAAAAGGAAGGCTGCGCGCTTGCAAAACAGCCACGCCTCTAAAATGTTCATTTTCAACGGCGGAAGGTCGTCTCGTTTCGTTTCACGACGCGATTTGCCCCCAAAAGCAGACAGCTTTAAAGAAATCTGCTCAGTTTACCGTCGTCTCTGTTGTTTGAAAAGTCGGTTTCAATGCTGCACGTTCAGGGGGGCTCCGCTCCGTTCGTGCCGTCAGTCTCCATCGTCGCAGCTCGCTGCTCGGCGGCGAACGCTCATTCCTGCGTCCTGAGCTGGCGCCGCGCGCGCGCTGCAGCTCAAGTGAATTCTCCGCATTTTTGTCATCGTTGTCGTCGCAGAAAACAGTCGAACGCGACACAGCGCCTCTCGGTCGGTCGGTTCGAACGGCAACCTTTCTGGTTCTGCGCGCTCGACGGCGCGCGAACGCTGCCCTCGAGCAGGCAGGCCGGCGAGCCTCCTTCGTCTCCGCCAAGGCGCGAGCGAGCTGCGCCGATGGCACGCCTGCAATGCCGCCGCCTCGCGGCTCTCGCGCTGTTTGTTCTCGAAATTCCTGCGCGAATTGGGGTCTCGTCGAGCGTTGCGATCGCGCTCGGTCAGATGTTTTCTCCATTGATTGTCCGCCTGCCCCGAGAAGAGTACTGAGGCGAGGAAGAGTGGCTGCGCTGGGAGAACAGGAGCGGGGGGGGGGGTGATCCGGCGGTGTTCCGGCTTCGACGAACGGCGGACGGCGGTGTCGGGCCGAGTCGGCAGCGGCTCGGTCGCCGCCGTTGTCGCCGCCGTCGGTGGCTGCACCGACGCGGCGTCAGGCGGATGGGTTCACGTCGTGCGAGAGAGCGTGCTTCACAGCGAGAGAGAGAGGAGGTGGCGCAGTGAAGAATGGGCTGGGAGGAACGGCTGGCGGCTGGCGGCGTCGCCATTGTCGGCCGACAGACGGTGAGAAAGGAACACCTCGTCTCATCCCTTCTCAATGACCGCACACAGCGCGACTGGCTGACGCGGCGTAGGCGGCGGGCGCCACTTCGTCGGCTTCCCCTTCCCGTCGAACCGCCACGTCGAGGGGCTCGTCATCGCAGCAGCATTCCCCGAGGCCGAGCCGCCGCCGACACGGCAAGCGGCTCGGCTAGTGCGTCAGCACTCGTCGTCGCTGTGGGCCGTTTCGCAACAGGCCTCTCTCTCCTCCACTAGCTGTTTTTTGGGGCTGACTAGCTGGCGCCGCGGCGACGGCCGCTTTCGTCGTCGCCGCCGACGCTTTTCAGGTCCCTCCCTTCGCGCCTTTCTCTCCCGATTCTCCATCGCTCTCCTCCCCTTGCTTCTCGCTTCCCGTCTCTCCTTCCGTTGGATCAGACGGCGCAAACTGCCTTCTCGCCTCCACGTTTTCGCCCCTGTTTCCTCCCCCTGTGGTTCTCTGTTGGCCCGAGCCGCGCCTATGAATGAAAGGGGCGCGGTTCGCCGCCGGTCGGACGCCGTTCGTCGTTGCGTTCCCGCCGCCGGCGCCGCCACGACGACGGCTGCGAATAATCGTTTATGCGAGCGGGCCGCGCCGACTCAGCGACGGCGCTGGCTGACTCGGCCCGCCGCCGGTTGCGCCCAAGTGTTTTCCGCTTCCTGCCCACGCCATTCTCGCCGAACGGCCGCCGTTCCGTTTCTTTTCCCCACCCACCAACAAGTCGAGCCGTCGTCCCGAGCCCACCCAGCATCCGAAAGTTCGAAAGCTCCTCGCCCCCACCCGGTGCGGATTCCGCTCCCTGAGACCCAAATTCGTGACTGCCATGGCGAGCTCGCGTCTCTCCGCACGAATCATGAGTTTGGCACTCAGGACCGGACCCGCCCCTTGAACGGCTACGCGCACCACAGCGCCCGACTGGTAACTGGTGAGTCGCTCCTACTGACTGCAATCGTTCCAAGCTCGCCCTCAAGCTCGCGCAAGTCTCTTTCAACAGACACCCCTGATTATTCACGCACCAACGGCATATCAACGTGAATTACCAACAGTCACTCGAGTCGAGTATGTTCACATTAATTAATGGTATAGTATATATTTGTCATAGATACTGGTACATGGTTTACAAGGGATACTTAGTACACAACAGAAGTTTTCTTACAAAAGGCAAATTAACAGTAACAAAAACAACGTAAACTTTCTAATAAGCTTTGCTTCTTTCGTGCAGGCCCGAAATTCGCGTTACGTGGGGGAATTAACTCGGTGACGTATGTGGCCGAAGTTCCAATACTGTACTTCTATCTCCGCGCTCATGTGCTGTTCTCATGTGCTGCTTTCACTTGCAACAATGTGATCACAGGAAAAAAGGGTTGCAGGCCAGATTCGGAGTTTGAATCGAAGAATTTGAAGATTTGAAGAGTCTGAGTCTGCATTGATGTCATAGGTTCATATATGAACCTCTCGCCTCTCGCAATAAAGGTACCGCAGAGGCGGCGTCGTGCTCGGTCGGCTCGTAGCCTCAAGACCAGCGACAGCGAGGTGCACGTTGCGTCACCGCCCGTTGCACTGGCGAAACGGCGCCTCCGCCGGTGCATGAGCAGGTGGAAGACGACCAGCAGGGTGCAGAGGTAGACGCCGAGGCCGTCCAGCTGCAGCGCGATGGGAAAGCAGCGTCGCGGCAGGGCAAACGGTCGCCTCGCACACAGCTCGCCAGCTGGCCGACGGACTCAGCAGTCGGCTGGCGGCGTCGAGGACGAAGTGGTGGACGCGGCCGTCGATGAGGCAGGCGCTTAGCTCGTAGAAGTACCTAGGGGTTCCACTCGGCCGCCTGCAGCCGCGTGGCGAGCGCCGACGCCACGACCGGACCCAGCCACGACGCGGCCACGAGAGTCGACCAGAACGAGACCCTCTGGCCAAACGTCGCCCACTTGACCTTCAGCTGCGTGAGAACGATAATTTTGAAGCACAGGAAGAGCAGCAGAGCGACGTCTGCTGCGTCGCCGACAGCAACGCCTCCAACATGTCCAACTGGTAAACTGGTCCATGTCGTATAGTCCACAGTCATTGCCGAGTTGGTCAGTGACTCCGTTCAAGCCACGAGCGAAAGGGGGCGGGCTCACTCACAGTATCATCGCGAAGCACACGCATTTCATACCGAACGTCTTCTAAGAAATCACTGTGTCGCTGCCTTTCCGCAAATAATTACGATCCTTAATTACGATGAAGTCGTGAAAGCACTACAGTGCAAACCCCTCAATGGGCAGTCGTGAATGCGTAGGTCCTCTTCGCACCCGGCAAGTCGAGTCCACACAGGTGGAATTTCTGAATAGCTCGGTAAGTTTGACGGTTGTGAACAGTTTTGTGCAAAACTTGGTGAACAAGGCGGTTGTGAACAGCTAGGATTTGGGAATGGGAGGGGCAAAACAAAATGTCGAGAAAGGACTCAAACAAAAATTTCGCGCAATTTGGCAGAGCTATATACTGGAATTACTTGTTGTGCTAATCTTAGAAAACTACTCATCTTAGAACAATCAAAATACACCATTGCCCGAACATACCAGCGCCACAGGTTTGCAAATTCTACAACAATATGTTCTTTTTTTTTTTTTTTTTTTTGAGGGTTTGGGACCGAAGTCTCAGGCGAGAGGGGGACCGAGGGGTCCTTGGTTACCTCTGCCTTATACAAGATCCATTCTCAATGAGAACTGCGATCAGGGGGCTTTTTGCGTGAGCCCCTTGCCCAAGGGGGTTACTGTTATTGGCAGTCTTGCCACGCTGAGGATTGAACCCCGCACCTTGCGGTTTGGAGCCAACGCCTTAGCCCAACTGCGCAAACAGCCGCAGTTCCTTAGTATGTCTCAGAGTGCGTCGTTTGCGTCCAGCGCCGCAGCTAATTTTTGGCAAATTCTGCAACAATGTGCCCTTTAGAGGCCTCGAAATACCTCCTTTTCCCAGACAACACAGTGCCGCAAGCAAACTTTCTCGTTCGGTGTCTAATCGATCGAGAAATGTCGCAAGGGAAAACTACCCGTTGGAAAAAAATCGGGTCTCTGAAATTTTTGGGAGGTGTAAGCGCCCCTCTGCCCCTCCCCTGGCTACGCCACTGGTTGGGAAAGTAGTACCAACTTCCGCAATCTGGGAAAAAATACTCGTGCGGGGCAGGCGGGGCCGATTTGGGCGGGGCAAGCTAAGCCTAAGCTCGTGTTAGGCTAAGCCTAAACCTGAGCCTAAGCCTAAGCAAAAGCCTAAACCTGAGCCTACGCCTAGCTATCAAGTTAGCTTGCCCCGCCCAAATCTACCCCGCCTGCCCCGCCTACCGTAGTGCCCCGCACGAGTACTCACTCACACCCCACAATCTCCCTTTCACAACATTTTTGCAAACACACAACTAAAGGGTGTTTTTTTAAAATTATCACATTTCTTTTTTGAATAACTTTTGTTTCCTTTGTCGGATTGTTTTGAAATTTGGAACACTTATACTCAAGAATTTAGGATTTTGTCTGAAAAAAGAATCGTCGAATTCGGTGTAGGATTCCGAGAGTTATGGCGCTCCGAATCAAATGTCTCGTTTTTTTGGCAGATCTTACGAACGAAATCGGTCGTATCGTAACTGATCAGTACTGTATGCAAAATTTCAAACGCAAAACTTTGCTTTTGCTTTGCGCGGGCTCGTCTAATATGGTCGGCGTACAGAATTCTCTAGTGCTGCTCGACTGAAACCTCCCCTCTCCATCCGCCCTCCCCCCACTCCATTACCCACCCAACGGCCCTCTTCTGGGCCACCTCAACAGGGTTCAAGTCTTACTCTGCGCCTCCACGTGGTGATGCCTGGGCAACGTCTCCTTTATGAGGCGACAAAGCGGAGGGGCACTGCTAGCATGATTTTCAAACATCAGCCCAACACAGCACCAACACCAGCCCAGCAATGGTGTTTTTGTTCTCAAAAAGAGACATCTGATTTGGAGCGCCATAACTCTCGGAATTCTCAACCGAATTCGACGATTCTTTTTTCAGACAAAATCCTAAAGTCCTGGGTATATGTGTTCCATGGGTCTGGGTATATGTGTGGTATATTTGATTACAATCCGGCAAAGGAAACAAAAGTTATTCAAGAAAGAAATGTGATAATTTAAAAAAAAAACACCCTATACTTTCACAAGCACGGTGTCACTCACAGCCTCGCAGACGGCTAAGGCTAGCGTGCCGCCGAACAGCAGTGCAAGTATCACTTTGGCCAGCTGGCAGTTCTTTGGATCGTACATCTAAAGCGCCGAGGTCACTCAAATGCCTTTTGCAAGGCGGAAAACGCGTTGTTCATCCTTACAATCCTGATAACTCACACTACAATTTCAACCCCAAAGATTTTCATTGATAAAGCAAATTTTCGATTTCCATCAAAATTGCCAATTGTTCTGTGTTTTTGGTCATCTTTTCGCTGGAACGTCTCTTATTTGGGTGTAGCTGTGTATATACTGGGTAGGGAACAGTACCTACTAATACTCTAGTTTAGCCCACATAAGGTGCATAGCGTAACAATTCTCCTAAATCCTCCTAGTCCTGGGTGCACTATTGGAGGGAAGGGGGGGGGGGGTGGAACTATTGTTTCAGCATTCCGCTATCGCGGGGCACTATTGGAGGGGAGACCCTATTGGAGAAGTTACAGTATTATAGTGCTGATGAACACGCCACATGTACAAACACACACACACACACACACACACACACACACACACACACACACACACACACACACACACACACACACACACACACACACACACACACACACACACACACACTTGGAGTCCCTCAAGGTAGCGTGCTAGGTCCACTCCTTTTTCTAATTTTCATCAACGACTTGCCAGCTGTTGCAAACCAAGTTTCGCTCAAACTGTTTGCTGATGACTGCAAGCTGTATTTTCGGTCCAAATTAGTAGACGATCGCAGCAAGCTGCAAAACTCTCTGAATTCAATTTATCAATGGTGCAACAAAAATCAGCTCCAACTTTCTTTGTCCAAATGTTCAGTCCTTCACCTCGGAATAAATCGCAAGGATAGAACAAACTACAGTGTAGGAGGAACACAGCTATCTACAGTCGAAACTATGCGTGACTTGGGCGTCATTGTTTCCAAAGACCTTCGTTTTACTGAACATTGCAACCAGATTAGTAAGGCTGCTGGTCTAAGAGCTTCCGCAATACTAAACTGCTTTCACACTAGAGATTTGAATGTGTTAAGAGTGTTATTTTGCGCGTTTGTTAGAAGCAGTCTTGAATATGCTTCCCCGTGTTGGAATCCGGTCATGGTTGGTAACACAAGGCAGCTGGAGTCAATACAGAGAACTTTTACCCGAAATATTCCGCAACTACGCCACTTGTCATATGATGAACGGAGAGAGCGCATTGGTCTTCCCCTCCTTGAGCTACGGCGGCTACATGCCGATTTAATCTATGTCTATAAAATAATTCACAAACAAACTTCCAATAAATTCGAAGATTTCTTTACCTTAAATAGAGACAGCAGAACGAGGGGGCATAATTTTAAACTCCGTCCACAAAAGCACAATACTCAGTATAGAGCGCACTTCTTCTCGAATAGGGTCATTGCTGCTTGGAATGCCTTGTCGGAAGGAACGGTCAACTCCAAAACTATCATTACATTTAAGCATAAACTTCTGAAGGAAAACTTATCCCAATTCCTAAATGATTAGGTTATAAAATCACCTTTTAGGTGTCACCTAGCCATGTCTCGCACGTGATAAATAACGAAAACGGTTGGCGGGCGTTCCACTTAGGTCAATCCTGTGTACATTTGTACCTTGTTTGTCGTGACACATCTGTATCAATCGTTCGCTTCGCTTGCTGTGCTTCACTTTGTGCCTGCCAGCGTACACCGTGCTTCGACGAATAAACAAACAAACAAACACACACACACACACACACACACACACACACACACACACACACACACACACACACACACACACACACACACACACACACACACACACACACACACACACACACACACACACCCCCCCACAATACAAAATTGTAAACAGTTCTCAGTCAAAAGTTTCTCCGTAAAAAGGGGCGTCTAATTTGCTGGAAAATCATTCTAAACTCACACAAATCGGATCTTTGTCAGTGGCTAGAGCAAGACCAAGGAGCGGGCCAGCAATGCCAGCTATGCAAAGCGAACAGAGGATTGGCAGATCCTCTGGCGAGTTGCTGTTCATGCCACTTTTTCGTTCCATAGCGCGGCAACAAGAAACAATCACCACGGCTGAACGACAGGTTAAAATCGTCTACTGTTGGCCAGTATGCTCCGTTACAAATCGACAGCCATACCTGTAACTGGGGGGGGGGGGGGTGGTTGGGGGGCTTTGGGGGCCCCCCACTAGTTTTTCAACCACCCCCCAACTCCCCCCCGACTCCCCCCCCAGAATTTTCCCAAAGGATTTTCGTCATGTGTAAAACGATAAAGGCCTCACCTCCAAGAGTCCAGAACGTCGTCTTCATCTCGTATTTTGTGGTGCAGCTTGGAAAATCAAACTCGTTGCCACTGTCAAGCGTGCAGCAATTGTTGCACAACAACAGCGCGTAAGAACTGATAAGATGTTTGTACTCAATGTTATCGATCCCATGAAACGAACCGGGGTTGTTGCTACCCTTCCGTGGCGTTGTTAATTTGACTCGTATGTACGTGTTGAGTGCAAGCGTTCGCCGTAAAAAACCACAATTATCGATTCCACGACCCACCGTATTTACACCCGCGAGGACCGCCGCATAGCGCCCACCTGTTCTACATAGGTATGAGCGAGTGGAGTGCGCACATACCTACGCACGTGTTCGATTGCACACGCGCACGACGGCACGCGCGCGCGCGCGCGCGCGAAAGCAGGACCGACCGCGCGCACGACCGCAAACATGCGTACAAGACCGCAAGTGAATAATTCCAGCCTAAGAGTTATGCTTTGCCGACCGGCCGCTGGACGGCCCCTTTGTGATCCTACCGACAACTGCGGCTGACAAATATTTTACCGGCCACCGACCGCCTTCTGCGTCTACTGGTCGGCCACCGGCCGCAATTTTCCGCCGGTGGACATCTCTATTATAGTTCGTATAGACAACATACAGGACCCAAACGTAGAATACTGCGCGACAGTACAAGGATTTTGATAGGCAAAGGGCAGCACCCCTGTGGTGCGTTCATTAGAGAGTGGGCGTTCATTTTTCCAACCCATCCTCTACCCTGGGCGTTCTTTGGAGGATTTACGAAACCTGTATGGTCGATTCACTTTCTGAAAGAGGTCTTTCTTTCTGTTGCCGTTTATCAGCTTGTAGAGGCTAATTTAAAGAATGCCTCTTGCCCTCTTAGAATACACTGAGCAGACAGTAGCTACACGTACCTGCACTTTTCCCACACACAGTGTACAGTACATCCAAACCACAGTACAGTACACAAACAGCGAACACGTATAGCCTCTACTAGTTTGTGCGTCGCAGGCCAGCATGTGGAAACCGCGCAAACACACAGCACCCACATAACGGGGCTATTGTGATTGTTCATTGTTATCGATGTCTACCAATGAACGCTCGTTTGGAAATGAAAGACGTCCGGTGAAACACATTGACCTCTCGCTCTCACTGTATACACTTCTCAGCACGTGATCGCGTGCGCAACGCGGATAGATGGGCACGCCTCGCCTTGATGGCGTCTCCAGTGAACGCTGAGCGTGGTGACAAGGACGTAGAGGCGCGTGTCTGAGAAGGAGTCGCACGGTCAGCTGGCCGCGGTCGGGGGCACGTCGTCGTCGCTGTTGTCGATCTCCATGTTCGACGAACCCGCGCTCGCCGGACGCTCCTCCACCACCTCGGCACGCTGAAAAGCGCCGCTCGCGATCCATACCCCCCCCCCACTGTCGACTTGTGAGTAAATCAGAACGAGACGATAGCAACCCCAAGAGGGCATCAATTTGGCCCGAGGAGAGGCTGGAGGTCAGAGCCCCTTCTTGGTGGGGGAGGGCATGAAGAGATGCAAGAAATCTGGGCGGGGCTGGGAGTAAACTTCTTACAGCAAAATAGCGTCAAAATAGCGTTATTTTGGTGCCTGGACAGAAGAACGCATTTGTGTCAATCTGGAGAGGCAGAGAAATCTTTGCAAATTTCTGGGGGGGGCGGTGTGGGCTTGTGGGAGGGGGAATGCCTGGGGGGTAGCACCGAGAGTTACCCAAATGAATTGGACCATTTGAAAAACGCACCGGGGCCGTCGCAGCAGCGGGGAGGGCGTCGGCGAGAAGCGCCTCGGTCGCGGGGGGTGCGGCCGCCGTCGAAGTCGACGGGCCGGCGGCGGGCTCCTTTCCGGCCGCCTGTCGACTCCGTTCGTCGGCTGACGACGCTGAAAGTGGCAGGAATGGCGCCGCGTGTCGCTGCGTGGCTTGCTCGCTGCTCGCCTCGACTCAGCAGGGGATCGATGAGGGCGGCGACGCGTCTGACGGTGTCGTCGAGCGCGGAGTCGCGCGCCGAGTTGGCCAGCTCCCAGCAGAGGCGGTCCACGGCCTCGCGGAAGAACGACTGCCTGAGCCGAGAAGAAGGCCGGACTGCAACTGGGACCGACACCCCCCCCCCCGCGCTCACTTGGAGAGTTGTCGGTCGAGCATGGCCTCGAGAGCGTCCCTGTGGGCGCCCTCGAAGCGCAGAGTCGACAGCTGCCGAGAGACGTAGTCGGATACCTGGTTCTCCAGCTCCTTGAACAGCTCCTGAAAACACTCTGAAGCTGCGCGGAGTGCGGATCCAACAAGCGCAGTTCATGACTCATGAGAGCACAAGAAGCGTGCCTGTAAATCCAACGGGGCAATAAGCGTGGGCCATTGCAGAATTCCAGTTCTGCCAGAATACCGTAAATACGAAAAATAACGCATTTTACTTTTTACACCATATTTCGACCAAAAAGTACACATTGGGACGCTATTTTGGCGGTATAATCTCTCCAGTGAGGACGCCACCGTATACTACCGCCTACCGGTTTGGGTAGGGCGCCCCTGCCCCACTCCAAGCCTGGACCAGATAACATGTAAATGATGTGGGAATGAGAGTGCGCAACTTTTGATCGGACGCGTTCGACCGCTCGGAGCGCACCATATTGTCGACGTCGGCAAGACACTTATGTCGGTAGCGATCGAGCGTGCCGTCCGCTGTCAACCTGTTGACCACGTTCTCCGCAAAACTGGCGCATTTCGGCCCGGCTTGATTACGATCCCCATGCAAAAAAGTCGCAAAACGAAAAATTCGCATTGATTCGGTGCTCTGGTTACACGACAGGGGGGGGGGGGGACAACAGCCGAAATCGGCCAGGGCGTCATTTCGCCTGCGCGTGCCGGGGTGCTGCTGCCTGCCGTGGTGCGGCTGCTGCTGTTGGTGGTGGTGGTGGTGACGGTGGTGGTGGTACATGGTCAGGATTCGCCGATCCACTGCGCTCGACTAAAAGAACTGTCGCGAGGAACGCACCAAAATACCAGCTCCAGCTTAGGTTCCCGCAAAGTGGGGCTAGGTATGACGACTGCGTAACGTTGCCAAAACAAGAGCTAGTGGAACGGTTTACTCGGGCCGGCAGCGACAGGACCACCATGACGGAGAGTCGTACACGCGGATGCGGTCAGCAGAGGAACGGGAGCACAACGACGAGTCGAACGAGAGTGCGCTGCTTCTTAGCGAACAAACACTACAGAGGACGGCGGCGCCTGCGCCCCGCGTAGACGGAGAGCGAGGGCGCGCGCGCGCGTTCAACACGCGCACTCACGACACGGACAGAAGAAGCGAGGAGCGCGCTCCTTCCCAAACGGTCCTTTCAACCTCGCGCATATTATACTTACATACACATGTTGTTAGCGTCCACGCACGAGAGCTACACGCCCATACCAGCAACCCCCGGAATCTCTCACCCCACTCCAAAACAATAAAGTTGCGTGTTTTCGCGTCCTTTTCAGTGTTTTACGAACGACAGAAGATGAAATAACGCAATTTGACTAAAAAGTACACATTTACACGCCATTCTGGTGCACCAATTTTCAGTTTGAAGACAAATGCTGCCCCCCCCCCATCGAACGGTAATTTACTCCTCCCTCTCCCACGTTATGTACGATGCGGTTACAGGCATGGACAGGCAGCGTTTGTTCCTCTGATTGGTCCACGTCCAAGTATCCCGGTCAGACAAGTGTGAGCGTGACTCTCGTGGGCGTGGACGCCAACGTAGACGCACACTTTGGGCGGTGCGCGTGCTTCACGTCACTTACTACGTCGGCGAATCCACACAGGAGGGGAGAGGGAGGACGCGCCGCTAGTCGAAGCGAAGCGCTGCTGCTGCTGCTGACGACGACGACGGTGGGTGCGGGTTGGACAGGACGCGAAAATGTGGGGGCGTTTGCTTGCTTCACTCAGTCTCACAGCTCGGGCGTTGTTGGGCGGAGGGCGCGGCGCGGCGGCGACAGCGAGGGCGCGATGCGTAGCCGGTCGGTCAGAAGTCGGAGTGCCGCGGGTCAGAGGCGCCGTCAGCTGGCGGCCAACTTTGTCGTCTTGACGGCCGGCCGGCGGTCGGCCGTCGGCAGCGACAACCGTTTCGACACCGCCGACGCCGATTTTGACGACGACGTCGACGTCGACTTCACAGCGCCGCTCTGGCCCCCAGCCGAATCGGCCACAACCTCTGAAAGCAAAAAAATAATAAGTTGCGGCATACGGAGGAGCGAGGCGCTCCTAGACTCCGGCACCCACTCGCAGTGTTCGTGTTGTCTCCGCCTCCGAGCGAGACGGCCCGCCGGACGCCGACGGCGATGGGGGAGCCGCCGCCGCCGCCGCCGTCGGAAGAGGTACTTCCGTTCACAACGACTGACGAGACGCGGAATTTCGACTGCGCAGCGGCCGAAGCCTTGTCGGCGCTCGCCGCCTTCGCGGACGGCGCTGCCGACGACGAGGACGAGGACTGCTGCTGCTGCTGCTGAAGAACCGAAGCCGTTTAGCGCGCGGCGGTCCAGCACCGGTGTACCTCTGACCATCGGTTGGGGGGGGGGGTCAGAGATCTTCTAAGGGTCTGAGGGCAGGATTGCCGAAAACTGGGGGTGGCGGCCATAGGTGTTCGATCCTTTGGCCAAGTTGGGCGGAAAAGCTTGACACACGCACCGAGGTCGCAAGCTCGACGACCTTAGGCTTGGTCGTCGCCGCGGCCAGCCTGGCCTTGGAACTGGCTGAGGCTGCATCTGAGGCGACTCGGCGCTCGCGAGCCGTCACCGGCTGCCCCCTGGCGATACTGCAGCGACGACGACGCATTCGAGTTTGCGATTTCGACTTCAACTTCAATTTCGACAAGCCAAGAGCGACAGCAAGACGCACACGAGCATCTGACGCAGCGACTCGTTCTCGGTCCTCAGCCGGGCGATCTCTCCCTGGTCGGCTGCGGCGGCGCTCTCCGCCTGCCGAATGCACGCCTCCATGCGCACCGCGAACCGCGCAGCCGCCTCCTGAGCAGCCCTCGCTGCGGACAGCTCCGCCCGATCCTTCTCAGTCTAGACGGCCCCGTCAATTGAGTCGTGAACGTCAACACATCAAATACTCTGACTCTGCTAGATACGTGCTGTGCAATCTAGGGCGTCGCAAGGGAGGGGATGGGGGGCTCCAGGACCCAGGTCTCGCAGCACAAATGACGAAGCGTTTATAGTGGAACAGCCCTCTTGGTGAAAAGATTTAGCCTGTTGCAGAGTTGAATTTTTGAACCAGTTACGCGGTTGAAGCAGCCGTAAATCTTAACTCTGTAAGAAATGTAATGTCCTAAGGCACTAGCTTAAAAATGTCGTCTGCAGCGCCGTTTCCGCCTTTTCCAATTTTGTTGGACAAATATTCAGCTCCTATTTATTTCGGCCAAAGTTTGCGACAGCCCTGCAACTGTGTATGTACAGTGCCGTTGCTCCTCACCCGTTGCGCGGTCGCGAGCTGGGTCTTTCTCGAGCAGTCGGCCGCCCTGGCGCAGCCGTCGTCGTCGTCTTCGTCGTCGACGTCGCTGCCGCTGCCGCTGTCGTCGTCGGCGTGGGCGCGGCGGGGTGGGGCGAGCACTGCGCGCCTGTACTTGTGCATGACCAGGTCTAGAGTCTGCTGGTGCTCGTGCAGGGACTGCTTGAGACTGCGGTTCTCGGACTGGAGGCGGCGGATCTCGCGGTTCTCGCGCTGCAGACTCTGGACGAGCTGCGAGCGCGGCTTCTGCCGAGGACGCGCCTGCTCCATCTCCGCCAGGCTCTCCTGGTACTGAAGAAGAGCACATAATCGGTCCTATTCTTTGCTTTGACTATTTTTGACAAGCATCTACAAGCATTTTTGCGCGGAAAAGTAGGTCCTCTAGGCACGGTTCTTCTCCCACCGCCTTGCCCTGTCGCCGATCGCCTGTAGTGTTCCGATTTCGGGAGGAGGGAACATACACTGGATTAACCCCCCCCCCCACCCCGTCCCCTCGGATGGATCCGGTAGCGGGACCGAGATTTCGACGGAAGGAGAACGGCGCACCTCCTTCATGCCGGCCACCTTTCCGTTGAGCAGCTGCGCGCGACTGCTCATCTGGTCGGCGAGGCGGTCGCGGTCGATGAGGCGCGACGTCAGCGCCCGCGCGTCCGCCATCAGCGCCGTCAGCGTCGGCTGCGTCGGAGACGACGACGAACCCATCATCGCGTCAAAGCAGACCGAAGAACTGAGACGCGAGCACGCCGCAGGTCCTCAGTGGCAACACTCTTCCCTTAGCATGCGCACTGCACCACCAAACACCGATGAAGCAGCAAGCAGGCGACCGCAACAAGGCTTTTTATTATCGACTTCGCCCAACCGAAGTGACGTCTTCCGCGAGGAAATCGTGAAAACGAGGCAGAGACACTGCCAAGTGCAGCAACCGAGCAGCGGACCGATCAGGGACCTCTGGTACAGATGCTTCAATTTCACATTTTTTATATTTCACAAGTAAAAAAGAGAGCACAATCACCGCATCGCCCTATACAAATACTATTGCAAGTTCAATTCACGGTGTGTGCAGGCACCAACATACGGAGTGTCACAGTCCTAATGACTGCCGTCAGGGACAGGGGGGGGGGGGGGTGGGGGGGTTTTTTGTGTTTTGGGGGTTGGTTTTTTGGGGGGGTGGGGGGGGTTTGGCCCCTCCCCCTTTTGGCATAGCGTCCCTTCCCTCCTCGTGATTCTTTTTCTCGCGAAACACAATGGCGATGGTAAAGACAGAGGACCGACGAGTCGACACGCGCGCACGCACGCACGCACGCACGCGCACACATACACACACCGAGCATAGGGCCCGTGCTGTAAGCTGCTGCAGCCCCACACGCGCCTCGACGTCACATCTGCGTGTGAGAGAGAGCGGGAGGGGGGGGGGACAGAGATGGGAGGGGGGGGGGGGTACAACTAGCGGACGCACGCACGGACACCAGCGAGAGGGGCCGGAGGACGGTCCATTGTACAGGCGAGGCGGCGGCCGGACGCGACTGCCGGTCAGGGTTCTTACCAGCGCCTACAGTACTCTTGTGTTGTGTGTATCTACAAAAGACGCGGCCCACCCTGCGCGACGGCAGCCAACCGAGCCAATCACTAGCGACACACTGCTGCTCCGGCGGCGATCAACACGTTGAAAACAAAAAGAAAAGAAAAGAAAAAGGTACAGTACAGAGGACGTCACAACAACCAGCATTCCGTAGGCGAGGGGGGGGGGCTGAACTCGCTCCACGCACAGGCGTTGAGGGCAAAAAAAAATAGAGCATGGTTGGCTTGGGAGAAAAAGCCCAACAAAAAAAAACGTTGCCCGTGCCGAAATAGT
Source organism: Paralinhomoeus sp. GSCO2_6 (assembly GCA_030248085.1). Taxonomy (NCBI): domain Eukaryota; kingdom Metazoa; phylum Nematoda; class Chromadorea; order Monhysterida; family Linhomoeidae; genus Paralinhomoeus; species Paralinhomoeus sp. GSCO2_6. The sequence continues at coordinate 36,194 of JASAMY010001121.1, read as the reverse complement.
TAAGTTGGCGGACTATGCTGCGCTCACTGCCGCCCCGTTTTCGGCAGCACATAGTCGTTTTCTTCGTCGTCGTCTCTTGTTAGTTGTGAATGACTATGGCCTTCTCGACGGGGTGCCGACTGCTCTTGTTCTTGTTGACGTGGTCCAAGCCCAGCCAAGGACTGCTGGGGCCTGGCAACGAGAATTAGCAGCTCTGTAGTTGGCCCACCGAAAATAAGCACCCCCCCCCCCCGAGGCGTACCGGCGTCCAAGTCGCGCAGATTCACCGTAAAGTTGTCGGCGTCGTCGAGATAGCGCGCCTTTGTGCCCATGCCCACCACCAGCGCAAACTTGTACTAAAAAAAACTTTTTCTAAGGCTGTGTCGTCAGTGTCAGGCCGATTAGGCACTCCTCAGCAGTCAGTCGACCTTCTCAAAGTCCTTGTCCGGCACCTCGAGAATCCGCTGTATGGCCGCCCGGACGGCGGCGAACTTGTCGCCCTGGCGCACCTTCACGAAGAAAGGCACTCCGAACGTCTGGTGCGGCTCCTGGAATGACGACGGCAGTTGACGCCAACCCCCCAAGACCCCCCCCCCCCCCCCCCCCTCCCGAGGGACCTTGTGGAAGTGACAGACGGGCAAGAGATGCTCGACGCCCGCCTCGACGCTCAGCTGGTCCTTGGGCACTTCCTCGGCTCTGCGGGAGAAAATGACACGAATCGAACTCGTGGGGGGGGACAGAGATAGGGGGGATGGGGGCAGACAGACCTGAGGCCGGTGGTGGGCGACCTGGCGGTGACGCGAGCCAGCTCCTCGACGGTGCGTTCGGGGGGCACGATTTCATGGAGGCGGTGGCCGAGCGCGCCGCTCGTGAACACGAGCCTGCCAGCGGGGGGCGGTTGCCGCCTGGGCCTACCGACCTAGGAGCCCGAGGCGCGGCCTCACCTCAGCTGTCCGCTGCCCTCCTTGGACAGGGTCACCGCCTTCTTGACCTCCTCCAGAATCTGGCGCGCGCTGCCCGTCCGCTCGGGATAGACGACCAGATCCTGCTGTCGACGCGCACACCGTCCTCTGTGACCCACAATCCTCCCCCCCCCTGCCTGAGGGAGCAATATCATCTAGCCTCACCTCGACCTTCATCTTGGCGTCCATCCACTTGAGGTGGAGCTGCCGCCGGCGCTCCATCTCGTCCACTCGGACGGGCATCTTGGCGTAGTAGAGACGGAACTTGCGCTCGGCTCCCCGCAGCACCGCCTCGCGCTGCTCCATCATCGCGACCAACGGCACGTTGAACAGCTCGCGCAGCTGCCGGCCAGCGTCGTAGACCACGGACGTGCCGCAACTGCCAGTGCGTCACCAGACTACTGGACACGACTGGGACCACTCGCCTACTCGTCTTCATTCTGGACCTCTACGCACCACTCTTGATTTGTATGTTAGGAACCCCACCCACCCCCCCTCAATCGCCAAAACTCGGTCTCCTGAGCCGGTTGGTTACATGTCAGCTGCAGCTCACCGATCGTGGTAGGGCGCCTGCTTGTAAAGCTGAATCTTCATGGGGTCCTGGTCGCCCAGTCGTTGCGCGAGCCACTGGAGCAGCTGAGTCATGGTCCAGAGCAGCGAGACCGTGCCCACGATCGGCTCGTCCTTGTCGTTGTCCTTGTGCAGCAGCTCCACCTCCACCTGGTTGTACAGGTCGCTGGAACAGGAAATCATTACCTCGACAACTCGAGACGCGCAAGCCACCCACAAGAGCCAGCCAGCCCTCCAGGATCGGGCCGACTGGCTCTCGGCTCTCATCAGCGGGTGTGATTGGCTCACGCATCATTCACATAGAGAGGAGGCCCGCGATCGCACAAGCGACCACAGGCACGCAGGCACGCACGCACGCACGCAAACAAACAAATCAGCACCCACTAGAAGAACTGATTGGCGAGTGGGAAGTCGACATCGGCCTTGGACGACTCCAGGGTCTGGTAGACGAGGATCAAGCCGTCGTTGAGCTCCTTGACCACGCCCTCCTCGTTGATGGGCCGCTCCCAGTGGGGCCGCGTCACCTCCTTCACCTCCGTCGGCGAGACCTCCTGCAGGCATCGCTCGCGCGCGCTAGCTCCACGCACGCACGCACGCACGCACGCACGCACGCACGCACGCGCGCGCGCACGCACGCACGCGCGCACGCACGCACGCACGCACGAACGTACTCACCTCGAAGCAGAGCAGCTCGGTGCCTCGGTCGAGTCGGGCGCGCTCGCAGAGCTGGGGCAGCAGTTGGGCCAGAGTCGACTGGACCGACACGACCATGTGGCCCATGTAGCAGAGACGCGCCCTGGCCGGCTCGTAGAACTTGAAGAAGACGAGCATGTCCTCTGAAGAATCGACCTCAGTCCCATGACAACAACAACAACAACAACAACACGAAAGAAGTGCGTGAGCACTGCACACGCACGCTCGGCGTTGAACCGGCGCAGCTCGTGCCGACTCGCAAAGTCGAACATCTCGACGAAGACGAACGTCCGTTCGTGCCCGTAAGAGGCGCAATCGTCGGGCTGAAAGGAAAAAAAATGTCGAAAAGACTTGTGTCCGGTCCGATGCTGGGCATTGTACGGGGAGACTGGAAAAGCTGGGGGGGGGGAGAGCAAGACAAAAAAAAAGCGCCATTTCTGAAACGTCGCACGAGGCGCGCACACAAAAATGGCGTCTCGCTGGCGAAATGTTCGACTGAAACATTCTCTTCATTTACATGTACTGTCCTCTGCCGCCCCCCCCCCCCCTGTGGTGTTGAGGATAGGGAGAGAGTGCTCACGATGGGGCTCCGCGAGAGTTTCTCCTCCTCCTTGGGCGAGATGTAGGAAGGCCTCAGACGGCGGTTGTCGATGTCGTACCGGAAGTGCCAGAGACGGAACTGCGACAACGGCGTCAGGCCCTAAAGTTCAGGCCGTCCCCCCTAGCTCCCCAGCCAGTGGTCAAATGCTGCGGCGGTTAGGGACGCACGTAGCTTTCGCCAATGATTCTGTAGAGTTCCTCGTGACTGGCCTTCTTGGGCACCTTGAACCGGCGGGCCGTTTTCTCGGCCATTTCGTAGTTGATCAGATCGAAGCTTCGGTTCGTCTGGAACGCCTCCTCGCCGATCACCTGAATCGGGAGGCGCCGATCGATTATCGAGCTTCGACCGGGGAACCCCTAAAGGGTGTGGTGGGTGACGCTCGCCTGGACGTTGGCGAAGAGGTGGGCCTGACTCTTTTCCCGCTTCCGTTCCTCCTCCTCGCGCTGCTCGGTGAGAAAGCGCTCGCGGAGGTGGCGCGGAATGCGCGACTCCTTCACCTCGCCCAGCACGTCCTCTGCAGGGACGCTAATCATTGCCACCCCAGCCCAGCCAGCAGGCAGGCAAGGCGGGCAGCCCGGCAGGCACGTACCCAGCTCCGACTCTCGCACGTAGACGAGCATGTAGGCGTTGGTGTAGGGCTTCTGGAAGACGTCGTCGTCGTCCCCGCCGCCGAAGTTGTTCTGGATCGCGTCCTTCTTCGTCGCGCGACTCACCACGTCGTCGTCGAACTTGCACCACTGCCAGGGAAGGGGGTCATCACTACCACTACTCGCTTTTCACGCTGTGAACACATCACAGCAGCAGCAGCCGCAACGCACCCTGCCCGTGCCCTTGGGATTGACGAAGACGACGTAGTGACCGCTCAGAATGTCCCCGCTGTGGACGAGCACCGCGTGCAGCACGTAGACGGGCGGGTCCGAAGAGTCGGCAGTCTCCATGTACTCCTCCAGATTCAGACGCTCCGGGAATTCGAATCTGAACACGGATCTGCTCTGAATCTGAAAACCACCCAAAGCGACGGCAGGAGGCGAACCTGTCGTTGATCTTGACGTTCGCGTCGGCGATGGGGTCGTACTGGAATCGCATCAGCTGCAGGTGCAGCACCGGCGGGAACTTGAGGAAGATCACGCCCTTCGTCGCCTCCTGGAATATGAAGCGAAATTAAAAAAAAAAATTCAAAAAAAAAGTCGAGCGCCCACCTGGAGTCCATGGTCGCCAGCGTCGTACTTGTTGGCGCCCTCGAGCGACTCGGCCGCCACGTAGTCTTTGAAAGAGTCGTACACTGCCATGGAAAGGCGCGTCGAAAAAAAAACGGGACGCAAATTCTCCCCCTCCCCCCAAGCCAACCGTTTCGTTTCCCTTTAATGTTGAGCTGGACGTCGTAGAAGGGCTCGGTTCGACACGACTCGAAGTTGATGCTCTTGCAGCGAATGTAGCTCTGCAATAGAATGTGGGCAGAGTTGCTTCGCTACTGCTAATAGGGTGCTCGAGGGAGAACGATGCCTCGCCTTCATTTTGCCCTCGAATATGCGGGGTATGGTGCCTTCGACCCTGGTGCCCTTCATCTTGTCCTCGAGGTTGTCCAGCAGCACGCGGCACAGCTCCTGCACGTCGTGCTGCAGAAACGACTCGAACGTGTCCCACCTGCCGACAGAAGAAAGATTGTCGGTAGCCAATGGACGACAACGACAACTAGGACAACCCAAAGGATCTGGTGAGCTTCTTGGTGCCGACTGGTTTCTGGGAGAACTGCAGCTCGTAGAACACTCGCTGCATGGCCAGCGCCACGCTCTTCTGGGGGTCGTCCTTCTCCGTGGGCATTTGATACACCGCCTGAAGAGCGAGCGAGCACTTCAAGGCCAAGCCCCCCAACCACAAGAAGCGCAAGCGATTGCTCGCACGCACCTCTCGCAGTTTGTTGGTGAAGAACAGCGTCTGGAGCAGGGAATTCATGTAGCAGGTGGCGCCCTGGTTCTTGAGCCCGACGCAGCCGGTGTGCTTCCGACTGTCCCAGTGCACGCCGTGCGGGGCGTCGGCGCTGACGTAGACCTCGAAGATCACCGTGTCGTCCTTCAGGAAGCCGTTGTTCTCGTCCAGGAGCACCTGAACAATTGCTCCCGGGTGGGCCGGGGGTCTGGGACAGCGGAGGCGCGGGGAGTCTGGGGACCTCCATGGTGACGAACTGCGAGTAGCCCCAGTCGTTCTCCTTGTGGTGGAACGCGTGCGAGATCTTCTTCTCGTTGTTGGCGCTCGCGGGCGCGCCTCCTCCTCCGCCCTCGCGCTGCGGCGGTGGCTGCTGACAGATGATGCGCAGGAGGGCGGAGGCGGTGCAGGACCAGGACGTGGACTCGGCGTCGGCGTTGCACTGCAGGAAGTAGCCCAGGCCCTTCTGTCGGCGCTCGGGCAGGCCGCGCGTCAGCTCGCGCGGCATGACGAGGATGCGCCAGGGCAGGCCGCGCACGAGCGTCGGAGGACTCAGCCGTTGCTCCGTGCCGCGCGCGAACTCGGCGAAGCCCCGCACCGCGAACCGAAACGTCGCCTCCGGCTGGTAGTCGTCCTCCTCAGCTGCAAGTCCAACAACAACAACCCTCATTGATGGGGTATAAGGTTCAGGGAGGCACCCCCTGGCGGACCCTATTACAAAAAAGGACTTAGACTTTCAGAATGACGTCACCAACCCGCCCCGACCCTGCACACATCGAGGCTCGGGCTTTCATTTTTCGCAACACCAAGCCAATTCTTCATGTAAAATGGCAAATTTTTTGTATTTTTTTTTTCCTGAAAAACCGTTGAAACGTCGCCCAAATAGCGTCTTGGGCGGTCTACAATCAATGAAGTATGGATAGCCGAAAAGTGCCATTTTCCTGGCAATTTGATGCAAAACAAACAAAATAACCATAACCACATCAAAAAATTCCAATTGATCAAGGTGTATCCCTCCTCCTCGCTCTGCTGTATGGGGCACTACACTCCACTTCGACCGTTGAAATCAACGGATTGAAGAAAGCCCCAACAATTGCGTCGACACCACCTCTCATGCGATTTGTCGGACAGAAGAAAAGTGCAAAACGTAGACGTGGCGCATACCTTCTTCATCAGTGGGCAGGGAGGTGTTCAGGTCGCCTTTGCTGGGGTCGCTCGTGTCCATGGCCTCGTCAGACTGCAAGGAAGTCAAGAAAAGAAATGCGTCATGCCATTGTCGACGCTCCACACAGGCCGTGTTCCGGACGGTACGCACGTACGTGCTGACTGGGCGACTCGGCGCCGTTGCGCATGGGCTGGTCGACGGCGAGCAGCTTCTTGTCCGCTGCCGCCGCGGCGTTGTTGTTGGTGTCGTTGGCTTTGAGGGGCGCCCGGTCGGCACGCCGATCCCCGTCCGCGCCCCCGCCGCCGCCGCCGCCGACGCCCTTGTTTCCCGTCGTCATCGACCGGCGCAGATTCCGACGTGGAGACGACGACGACGACGCTACAATCGGCCACGGCCGCTAACGACAATGCAAACCGAATGCTTTGCAGCAGCTCGTAGAATCGCGCAACAACGAGAAAAATGGCGTTTGCGTAAGCACGCGTTTTCGTGCGTGACAGAGCTTTTGTCCGCCTTCAGTAAAATATGCATGCACCATGCAACCGCACAGACTTCTTTTTTAAGCTTAGGCTTAGGTTTAGGCTTAGGCTTAGGCTTTCGCTTAGGCTTAGGCTTTTACCTAGGCTTAGGTTTAAGCTTAGGCTTAGGCTTTAGCTTAGGCTTAGTCTTAGGCTTAGGCCGCGAAAGTCGACTTGCCTGCTACTTTACTTGCCTGCATTCTTTATCATATACAACCCGTGCTGCATTTAACGTGTGCTGCATTTAAGCGTAACCGCGCATGTTGTGTGGCAAAACATAATTATAGGGCCCGTGCGTCTTCTGCGTCTTTTGCCGTACATCCTTGTTGACGTAAACGCCAGTACGATCACCATTACAGAGACGTTGGACACCGTGGACGTACAACGCGCGCACGCACGCACGCACGCAACGCGACGTAACGCAAAGGAGCTGCGCAAACAATGACTTCGAGGCTGTGTAGGCGATCAGTTGGTGACGAGGGACGCAAGTTGATTGGGCGAGGTCGTCTCTGATGGGCTCGAGTGGTGTGTCGAGGCAGTCGTCACGGTCCAGCAGCCCCTCGACGAGGCCTATTAAAACCTTCTCGTTTGCATTCTCGTTCTCATTCTCGATTGAAACCGTGTCCTTCGTCGGGAAACACGCAGAGGGTCACGTCGACGGAGGGCAACGCAAGTGGCTGGCTATGCGAGCGCGCGCGCGCGTGCTGTGCTTTGCTTGTCCATAACCACGTCACGACGCAACAAATTGCGACGGCAACTTCCTTCACCTTCTGCTGTGCTGTCGGTGCACAGACGCGCTGCTGCGACTGAGATTACACCAACTCCATCCGCCCAGCCATTGATCTATATCTCATCGCCGCAGGTACAGCTGGGTGGGTGGGTTGACTCGCTGGGGGGTGGGGGTGTGCCCACTTCAGCTGTGCGCGTTGCTGTTGGAACTGGCTGTTGAGATCTTTCCTGTCCAACGGCGGCGGCATCAGCGGCGACGCGCACAGCTCAGTGTCCTGTGTCTCCGCGTCTTCTCCTACTAAAATCCGCCCAAATCGTCTGAGATTTGCGTTTGGAGAGCCGAGAACGATGGTATGTCCATGTCGTGTCCCATTGGGTCAGAAGTGAAGTGAGGTGCACGCGTTTTTAGGTGGCAGGCAAGAAGGCGGGATGGGTGAGCCTGGAGGGAGCGACGCAGACCGTCTCCGTCCACTGGACCATCAACGACTATCGGTCTCTCTACAACAGGGCCGCGTCTTGTGCTCGCAGCATCGTCATCCTGTTTTAACACTTTATAAACGTCATCCGGTGAAAGTTTTCGAGACTCGACTCGACTGTAGTCACTGGCGGATCCAGGATTTTCTGACAGAGGGGGGAGAAGATCAAGTTTTTTTCACCGCACAAACTACATTACTACAGAATAGACAAAAGTGACGGTATTTTTTAGCTCCCTTACAAATCAAACGTGAGTTGGAAGAGAACCACAGCGCCGCAGGCGAAAATTGTGCGCTTTTGAGTGCCTTAATCCAAGGAAAGCGTAAAAATCTGCCCATTTCCCCCTGTGTTCGCCCTTCTTTCCTTCTCCCCCTAAACTCTCCCCTTCCTTCCCCCCCCCCCCCAAATCTGAGCTGTCAGGAGGGGGAGACCCCCCTCTCCCCCCCCGTCTGGATCCGCTAGTGACTGTAGTGCCCTGTAAGCCTTAGGACAGAACTTGCGTGCTGGCAAGGTATTGTTCTCCACGATCTGACAACTGGTTGCACGTGGGTACCACTAGTGTCATTGCGCAAGACGCGGCCCAGCGTTGCCATAGGCGAGCGCGTAGTCAGCGACGAGTTTTCGTGGGGATCGTCGGCGAGCTGGCGGCTGTACCTGTACCCAAAGGGACACGCTTCCCTCGACCGCGAGTCCTTCTACCTCCGCTGCTGCAGTGTCGGCGGCGTCCGCCAAAAGTGCACCAAATTCATTCTGTCTCTACAAGGAGACGGCGCGGCGTCGCCAGTCAAAGTTGACGCGACCGAGGAGTTCGAGGGCTACAGCGCTAGTGTCATTGCGCAAGACGCGGCCCAGCGTTGCCATAGGCGAGCACCTAGTCAGCGACGAGTTCTCGTGGGGATCGTCGGCGAGCTGGCGGCTGCACCTGTACCCAAAGGGACACGGGCAAGCTTCCCGCGGCCGCGCGTCCTTCTATCTCCGCTGCTGCAGTGTCGGCGGCGTCCGCCAAAAGTGCACCAAATTCATTCTGTCTCTACAAGGAGACGGCGCGGCGTCGCCAGTCAAAGTTGACGCGACCGAGGAGTTCGAGGGCTACAGCGCGCTTTCCTCCCGTGGCTGGCCCAACGCTGTCGAGCAGAAGACGGCCCTGAAGTCGGTGGGAAAGGACGGCAGTTTGACCGTCGTCTGTCAGCTGACCGTCCAAGAGGAGAGCTGCGCCGCGTTCGTCAGCCTCGACAATCTCCGGAGTCTCTGCCAAGCGCGAGAATTCACCGACCTCGTCGTCCGACTCGAAGGCGATGAGAAGACTTTCAAAGTAATGTGCGTGTAAAATCACTTTTTGCATCAGTTATCAGTGAAATGAGTCTGCGTTCCAGGTGCACAAGCTGGTGCTGGCGAGTCATTCGGAGGTGTTCGCACGGATGCTCAAGTCGGAGATCTCGGAGGCGGAGCGAGACGATCTCGTCGTCCGAGAGACGACCCTGGCGGCCCTCGAGGCGCTTCTCCACGCCATCTACGACTTCCAGCTACCCGCCTCCTGTCAAGGGCAGCTCCTATGCGACGTCTTTCGTCTGGCACACAGGTACAACGCAGAGCGGTCAACCGAAACAGCGCAGTTGGTTCCCTGTCGAGTCTATGCGCCGCGCCGTTGCAGATACCAGGTGGCGAGTGTGCTGTCCTTGGCTCGCAGCCGTCTCGTGGACGAGCTGTCGGCGGCGACCGTTGTGGGGGCGGTGGAGTTGGCGTTCGCCCTGGACGAGCAGCCGTTGCTCGCCGCAGTCGGCCGCTTCGTGGCCGTCCACTGGCAGGAGCTGGCCGACGGCGGCCAACTCGACGAGCTCGCCGACAACGGTCGCCACAAGTGGCTCCTCAGAGCCGCCACACACAACGCGGCGCCCACAACGACTGAGAACTGAGCGTAGACCGAGGGAGAGGGGAAGAGAGAAGCCGACGGTGTAGCGCGTCAGTGAAGCGGAAAAAGAGGGGAAAAGAGAAGCCGACATTGGGACGCGTCCGTGTGACCAAATGATCTACAGAGCGGCGCATTTCTCTATCATCGTTTTCATGCGTTCTGGCAAACGTAACGCAACGCAACGAATCCGCTTGCGTTTGGACGAGTTACGCTCAACTGTTCTATTTCACCGCCTCACGCCCTTTCCCTTTTTTGCGACGTTGTTGATTGCTTCAAATGCTGCGCTGGTAAGCCAAGCAAACGAACAAAAGCATACACCTGCAGTCAACCTTCACTACTGACGACAGACACTACACAAAACGTTGCCCTGTGCGAGCGTGCGTTTACGCATGCACCTGCGCGGAGCGATGTCGAAACGAACGACTTCGAACGAGAGGATCCCCCCCCCTGCTGCTGTCGTTGGACAGACACGCTGTGACTGTACTGAAGCGGCAAGTCCGACTGCGCCTGTACAAGGTTCTTCTACACAACTTCTGTACAAACTGGCGAACAGTACACGGAACAGGGCACAAAATGGCGAGCTTCACAAAGACAAGCCGCATGCGCCGCACGCTGCAGCAGGCCGGTGACCAGCCGGCTGAATTCTTCAGCCCAACGTCGCAGCTGTGGGCCCGGAACTACGGTGGCTTCCTTAGCCCGCTCGCGCTCACCAGCCCGCTACGCAGCGGTTTCGTGGGCGACCCTCCGGCCGAGGCGACCTTCGACGGCAGAAGCCCCTTCGTCGTCCCCACCGGCCCGCCTCGCGCCCCAGCTCGTCGACCACCGCCTACTCGCCGCCCCATCGCTTCCCGACTCGACTTCCAACCCGTTTGAAATTTGTATCCCCGCCACCGTATCCTCGCACATTTGCATGTTGCTTTTGTGATATCGGTGCACTTCCTCTGCGCTCCGTGCACCCGTTCACTGCTGGCGCCGTTGCGCATGTTGCCTTCGATTTGGTTGCCTTCCTGGCGCGCTCTCTTGGCCCCCTTCCCCTCTTGAGTGCGCGTCGGGTGAGATGGAACGTAGTAGCTGTTACTTAGTTAGACGGCTGCGAAGGCGCCTCCCTAGGGGAGTGCCGTTGTCTGGAGTAGGCGCGTGGGGTGATTGGTGGCTAGAAGCGTAGGAGGATACTGTACTCGCGTTATTCGGAGAGTACGGTGCGTTCGTCGCTGGTTCCCCCCTGGACGTTTCCCCCCTGTCGTTTGCCCCCTGTCCTTTCCCCCCAGCCAACTTGTCTTTTTTTGTTTTATGTCGAGCAGATAGGCGAGCATGCTGCGTCCGAGCGTGCGCTCTGGCGAAGCGCAGCGAGTCGGCAGCGCCGCAAGGCGCTGTTGTCGGTTTGATCGCTGACGAGGCGATCGACTGCTGCGCCAACGCGCCGGCCGAAGTGGACGGTGCGCGGAAGCAGAGCTCGTCAAGTTTTGGCAGAAAGTCCCACCGAGACGAGACTGCTCGCTTTTCCAATAAAGAACCTGCTGCTAAACGAATTGCAGAGTACTGTATCTCCATGCCGTGCTCTACTCTTAACCCAGGTTACCGCGGTAGTCCAGGCTGGCGAGGGAAAGGCGTGGGTTAGCAGGATTCATTTGAACGTGCTTCCAAAAGCGATGTGGTAAGTGCTGTGAAACAGTTGCAAAACGGGTTCGTAGCATCGCTAACGTGTGAACTCACATACACGACGTTCCACGATTCCACGATATAACAACTCGCACTACGGTTGCTCGTCAAAACGATACTGGCAGCCAGCACCTCTGTATACGGTTCAGACGCCTACCTATGTTACTTCTTGAAAGAACAGTTTAATTGAGCTTCAATGTGATAAGCGTTGTGAAACAACGGCAAAACAGGTTTTCATCATCTCCACTAGTCGTTGTACTACGCACGATTTCGACAAAGAACTCGGGATCAATATTCCATCAGCTTTATCGATTTCCCGACAGCACTCGTCATTGTGCTCGCCATGCTCAAACCTGCTCAACCAATGTTGCAATTCGCCTTCTGCGTATATATAGTAGTGTTTTAAAAGCAACGATGCACTACCGTGCGGAAAAGTTAACTCCCATCCCTGCGCATTCGGGGTTGGTGCAGCTGGTTTGGGGTTCCAGCACCTCGGCTCTCGGGCTGAGCACGTCCTCCCCTCCGCTTCGGCCTGTGAAAAGGTGCCCGGGGGAGACGTCTTCGGACGGATTCCCTTGCCTGAGGGGGAGGGCAGAGGTGCTTCGTGCTGTCTCTGCAACTTCCGCGCGGTGGTCACTGTTTTGTGAATACGCATCGCATTCTGCTGGGCAGAGAGAGCTCAGACAGGTCGCTTTTACACAATTCAAAATTTTCGATGTCAGCAGCTGCATGCACCTGCCTATATTAAATTTTTTTTTGGCATTAGGGAAACGACTGGGGGGGGGGGGCAAACGGCAGTGGGAAACGTCCAGGGGGATCTGGTAAGGGGAAATGACCTGTTACAGAAGTAGTGTTATAGAGGTGGTGACTGGAACAAGTATAGTTTGTTTAGATGAAAAAGAAGTAGTAGTAGTAGTAGTAGAAGCAGGAAAAAAAAGTACGGTGGTAGTAGTAGTAGTAGTAGTAGTCGCAATTTTTTAAATGTAACGTCTCCATCCGTGCTCAAGACGCGGCTCAGCGTTGCCAAAGGAGAGTTCATTCTCAGCGACGAGTATTCGTGGCGGTCGTCTCCGAGCTGGCGGATGCGGCTGTATCCAAAAGGGTACAGCACTGCTAAGGATGGCAACGCGTCCTTCTTTCTCGAGTGCCAACTGTGCGAGTGCGAGTTCTCGAGCGCGAGTCGCCAGCTAGCTACGCGTTCTTCGTGCGAGCACAAGACGCGTCGCTTGTCTACCGTAAATCCTCCAATATTTTTTTCAACCTCTCCTTACCCGGGGGGCACTATTGGAGGGGGGCTTCTATTATTTCAACCTAAAAATTTTGAATGGTAATGCTAGTTTCGCTGTTTTAGTGGTTGATTTACCGTTAATAGTTGCTGAAACCTACTATTATTGGTTAGTAGTAGTGTGTATACACAATGTAAATGTACCTACCACTACATTTTTGCCCATAAAAGGCACATGGCACAACATACCCCTTACCCCCGGGGGCACTATTGGAGGGGGGGGGGCTCTTATTTCAACCTTGCCATACCCGGGGGCACTATTGGGGAGGGGGGCACTATTGGAGGGGGTAGTATTGGAGGATTTACGGTATGTTCAACGCGCAACGGACCACACGTATACTCCGCGTCGAAAGCATTGGGACGGCACGACACCGTCAGCCAGGAATGGCTTCTGCAGCGGGTCGCGAAGGACGGCAGCTTGACGTTCGTCTGCCAGCTAACCGTCAGCAGCAAGAGAGTGCCGCGCCCCTCGCTGGCCTCCACCGGCTGCAGCGCCTCCGCAGCGCACGCCATTTCACCGATTTTGCCGTCAGACTGGAAGGCTCTCAGAAGACTTTTCAAGTAGGGATGAACCAGTGGCGTAGCCAGGACTTGATTTCGGGGGGGGGGGGGAGTCCAATCTCGGCCAAATTCTCAATTTTGCAACAGGAGAACCCTGTCGAATTTTTTGGACATTGCGCCATTTCGGCTGCTGAAGCTTTAGACACTCTCTCATCCAATCTGTTTACACGCTTTGCGCTCTTTTGTCTGACTACATTCACACCAACACGTTAGCAATGTTGTCAAAACGGTCGATTTCCGTGCTCAAAATAGCCCCGCAACGCCCCGTAACGAACTTTCACGGTTTTTAATGCAACGCAATGCGCCGCAGGCGAAAATTTGGCTCTTTAGTGTCGTTTTCATCATTATATGCTTTGAAATTAAGAAAAATGCCCATATTGGCACATTGCAACAGAGGGTAGGTACCAAGTTAAAAAAAATTAGCTTCGGAGAATTTCGGGGGGGGGGGAAGCTTACCCCTTCCCCCCTGGCTACGCCACTGGGATGAACGCATTCTTTGCACCCTTTAAAAGTTTTTCCACGATATGCCATTTATTATTACCTTTCCTTTTTCCTTTAATAAATCCGTATTTCAACCATGTGCCCGTTTAGCATAGCATATCAAGACGTTGGCTGCAGTCCACTACATACCATACCGTGCACTTCCATTTTAAAAGCAGAATTTGTTCATTTTAATCAAACTGCCAATAGCTCGGCGTTCCAGGTGCACAAGCTGGTGCTGGCGAGTCAGTCGGAGGTTTTCGCGCGGATGCTCAAGTCGGAGATGGTGGAGGCGGAGCGAGGCGAGCTCGTCGTCCAGGACACTACCCAGGAGGCACTCGAGGCGCTTCTCCACGCCATCTACGAACTCGAACTGCCCGCATCCTGTCAAGGGCAGCTTCTATGGGACGTCTTTCGTCTGGCTCATAGGTACGTAGAGCGATCAACCAAAACAGCGCAGTTGGTTTCCTGTCGAGTCTATGCGCCGCGCCATTGCAGATACCAGGTGGCAAGTGTGCTGTCGTTGGCGCGCAGCCGTCTCGCGGGCGAGCTGTCGGCGGCGAGCGTGGTGGACGCGGTGGAGTCGGCGTTCGCCCTGGACGAGCAGCCGCTGCGGCAACGGTGTCGACGGCGGCGCTGACGACAGCTCGTGTAGCGGCGTCCGCGCCCCTGGCGGCGGCCAGAAGCGCTGGCAGCGGTCTGCGTCTGGCCGCACAATGTCTGTCTGTTTGTCTGGTGGTAGTGCGTTCCCGTCGTCTACTGCGTGTGCTTTTTTTTTGTTTCCTACGGAAGTCACATAAAAAATGAAACAGGTCGAAAACAAGGGCCACAGTACGCTCTTTAATACGCTGACAGGCGCGCATTTAACCAAAGATCATTGAAAGACCGGAGGCAACGCGTCGTCAATTTGGCATGGGTCAAAAATTCCGAGACCGAGACCGAGACCGATGCGAAGACCGAGACCGAGACCGAGACCGAGACCGATGAGAAGACCGTTAATTGTGAATCAGCCTTTAATTGTGAATCAGCCTTTAGGGAAATCACTATGATCGCACGCTTTCGATGCGACTTACGGCTTCTTAGCCATCAGCTTGCCGTTGCTCAGCTGCAGCTCGACCGTTTTGTACCATTCACGGCACTAAAATGGTAGTGACGTCGACGACAGCGTTCAACACGCTGCACGTACCACAATAGTTTTTAGACAGTACTGTACACACACAGTACACAGCGCGCAGCTATTGTACGTTGCTGTCGTCTGTCTGCGCGTCTGTACGATATTACAATTAAGGAAAATTTTGCAGGCAGCTGCAAAAAGGAGAATATGTGACTTTCCCAGACTGAACTACAGAAACAACAATGGTAGAACATTGCAGTCAAGCCCACTTTGAAAAATGATTGTATAAGAGCATTCAACGATATGAACCATCGATTTGCCTGTCACATATTCGGCGTTTTTATCGCGAGCTATTTTATTTCAGAAAACGGCACGCATACACGCAGGCACGCACCAAGTGGCTAATGGTGGAGAATCTGCCTCTTGCGCACATGGTTCTGGGATCGATTCTTGATGGAGCCACAAGATCAAGTGATGCCCTTTCAATGTACTTTCTTGTGCCATCACTGCTCTAGATTACAGATGGCGTTAGCACAACGACAACATAATTATAGGGTCCGTGCGTCTTCTGCGTCTTTTGCCGTACATCCTTGTTGACGTAAACGGCAGTACGATCACAAGTACAGAGACGTTGGACACCGTGGACGTACAAACGCGCGCACGCACGCAACGCGACGTAACGCAAAGGAGCTGCGCAAACAATGACTTCGAGGCTGTGTAGGCGATCAGTTGGTGACGAGGGACGCAAGTTGATTGGGCGAGGTCGTCTCTGATGGGCTCGAGTGGTGTGTCGAGGCAGTCGTCACGGTCCAGCAGCCCCTCGACGAGGCCTATTAAAACCTCGTTTGCATTCTCGTTCTCATTCTCGATTGAAACCGTGTCCTTCGTCGGGAAACACGCAGAGGGTCACGTCGACGGAGGGCAACGCAAGTGGCTGGCTATGCGAGCGCGCGCGCGCGTGCTGTGCTTTGCTTGTCCATAACCACGTCACGACGCAACAAATTGCGACGGCAACTTCCTTCACCTTCTGCTGTGCTGTCGGTTCACAGACGCGCTGCTGCGACCGAGACTACACCAACTCCATCCGCCCCGCCATTGATCTATCTCATCGCCGCAGGTACAGCTGGGTGGGTGGGTTGACTCGCTTGGGGGGGGGGGGGGGGTGCCCACTGCAGCTGTGCGCGTTGCTGTTGGAACTGGCTGTTGAGATCTTTCCTGTCCAACATCTCTAGCGGCGCGCATCAGCGGCGACGCGCACAGCTCAGTGTCGCGTGTCTCCGCGTCTTCTTCTAATAAAATCCACTCAAATCGCCTGAGATTTGCGTTTGGGGAGCCGAGAACGATGGTATGTCCATGTCCATGTCCTGTCCCATTCGGTCAGATGTGAAGTGAGGTGCAAGCGTTTTGCAGGCGGCAGGCAAGAAGGCGGGATGGGTGACCCTGGAGGGAGCGGCGCAGACCGTCTCCGTCCACTGGACCATCAACGACTATCGGTCCCTCTACAACAGGGCCGCGTCTTGTGCTCCCAGCAACGTCATCCTGTTTTAAAATTAAAAAAAACGTCATCCTGTGAAAGTTTTCCGGAATCGACTCGACTGTAGTGCCGTGTACGCCTTAGGACAGACAGCGTGCTGGCAAGGTGTTGTTCTCCACGATCCGACAACTGGTTGCACGTGGGTACCACTAGTGTCATTGCGCAAGACGCGGCCCAGCGTTGCCATAGGCGAGCACCTAGTCAGCGACGAGTTCTCGTGGGGATCGTCGGCGAGCTGGCGGCTGCACCTGTACCCAAAGGGACACGGGCAAGCTTCCCGCGGCCGCGCGTCCTTCTATCTCCGCTGCTGCAGTGTCGGCGGCGTCCGCCAAAAGTGCACCAAATTCATTCTGTCTCTACAAGGAGACGGCGCGGCGTCGCCAGTCAAAGTTGACGCGACCGAGGAGTTCGAGGGCTACAGCGCGCTTTCCTCCCGTGGCTGGCCCAACGCTGTCGAGCAGAAGACGGCCCTGAAGTCGGTGGGAAAGGACGGCAGTTTGACCGTCGTCTGTCAGCTGACCGTCCAAGAGGAGAGCTGCGCCGCGTTCGTCAGCCTCGACAATCTCCGGAGTCTCTGCCAAGCGCGAGAATTCACCGACCTCGTCGTCCGACTCGAAGGCGATGAGAAGACTTTCAAAGTAATGTGCGTGTAAAATCACTTTTTGCATCAGTTATCAGTGAAATGAGTCTGCGTTCCAGGTGCACAAGCTGGTGCTGGCGAGTCATTCGGAGGTGTTCGCACGGATGCTCAAGTCGGAGATCTCGGAGGCGGAGCGAGACGATCTCGTCGTCCGAGAGACGACCCTGGCGGCCCTCGAGGCGCTTCTCCACGCCATCTACGACTTCCAGCTACCCGCCTCCTGTCAAGGGCAGCTCCTATGCGACGTCTTTCGTCTGGCACACAGGTACAACGCAGAGCGGTCAACCGAAACAGCGCAGTTGGTTCCCTGTCGAGTCTATGCGCCGCGCCGTTGCAGATACCAGGTGGCGAGTGTGCTGTCCTTGGCTCGCAGCCGTCTCGTGGACGAGCTGTCGGCGGCGACCGTTGTGGGGGCGGTGGAGTTGGCGTTCGCCCTGGACGAGCAGCCGTTGCTCGCCGCAGTCGGCCGCTTCGTGGCCGTCCACTGGCAGGAGCTCGCCGACGGCGGCCAACTCGACGAGCTCGCCGACAACGGCCACCACAAGTGGCTCCTCAGAGCCGCCACACACAACGCGTCGGCGCCCACGAAGACTGAGAACTGAGCGTAGGCCGTTGGCGAGGAGAAAGTAGAAGCCGACAGTGTAGCGCGTCAGTGAAGCGGAAAAAGAGGGGAAAAGAGAAGCCGACATTGGGACGCGTCCGTGTGACCAAATGATCTACAGAGCGGCGCATTTCTCTATCATCGTTTTCATGCGTTCTGGCAAACGTAACGCAACGCAACGAATCTGCTTGCGTTTTGGACGAGTTACGCTCAACTGTTCAATTTCACCGCCTCACGCCCCCTTCCCTTTTTTGCGACGTTGTTGATTGCTTCAAATGCTGCGCTGGTAAGCCAAGCAAACGAACAAAAGCATACACCTGCAGTCAACCTTCACTACTGACGACAGACACTACACAAAACGTTGCCCTGTTAGAGCGTGCGCTCATGCATGCACCTGCGTCGATAGCGATGTCGAAACGACTTAGAACGAGAGGATCCCCCCCCCCCCTGCTGCTGTCGTTGGACAGACACGCTGTGACTGTACTGAAGCGGCAAGTCTGACTGCGCCTGTACAAAGGTTCTTCTACACAAACTTCTGTACAAACTGGCGAACAGTACACGGAACAGGGCACGAAATGGCGAGCTTCACAAAGACAGATTTATATACCGTAAATCCTCCAAAGAACGCCCCCCGCCAATGAACGCCCCCCCCCCCTCCAATGAACGCCCAGGGTAGAGGGTAGGTTGGAACTGTCCAATGAACGCACAGGGGCGTGCTTTGGAACACAGTTATGCAATGATATGCTTACATATCAAAACAGGTATTGCCACCCTATATTCTACGTTTGGGTCCTGTCTGTAATTGCCGGTACGCACGCACTAGAATAGCTATTGTTTAGCCGCTGCAGAAGGCGATTTGCACCAATAACCGTACAATTTTCATGTTGAACTAACGGTTATTGGGTCTGCACAGCATTGTTGCAACGTCATTTACTGGTTGAATCTATAAACGTCCCCCCCCTCCAATGACGCCCCTCCCCTCAAATGAAACGCCCAGGGTAGAGGGTGGGTTGAAGAAATAAAGCCCAGGGCGTTCATTGGGGGATTTACGGTATGTACACGGACTACACACAGATCTGTACACTGGTTTACACTGCTGTGCTTGAGAGAAGGCTGGGTATTTATGGGCGGCGAAGGGAGGGAAACAGGACACTATCGTCCACTTGTGCCGCGGGTGTCCAGTCCGGTCTTGCAGCAGGCGCGCTACGCTGCCGCTTGTTAGCTGAGGGACGCCGCTTGGGCCGTAGGCAGGCCTTACCGCGCTGACGGCGGCTGGATCAGAGGGCGCAGCTGCAGTCCAGTCGGCGGGAGCTTGGCTTGGCGGCGCTTGAGGGGTGACTACTCGTAACCAACTCCAACGCTCCAACCACCACGTTCTCGTCGCCGCAGGTGAATGAACGCTGGGGGGGGGGCAGCCAGCACCGCCCACTGCTCCAGCTGTGCGTTGGACGCGTCGCGTCGACCGCCAGCAGCTTCACTGCGTAGAAGGAATCAGGTGCCGTGTGTCTACTTGAATACCTTCCCACTCAGCTCAGGGTTGCGTTCCGGTCCGAGGATCATGGTAGGCAGTGTGGCTTCTTCATCTACTTCGGGGATGAAGTGAAGTGAGCGACGGTTTCAGGGAGCTGCGCAGACAAGCCAGGCGAGCAAGGAGGCCGGATGGGTGAGTCTCGATGGCGCTTCGCAGACCGTCTCCGCCTGCTGGACCATCAACGACTACCGGTCGCTCTACAACAGGGCCGCGTCTTGAAGCCGCAGGCAGTTCAATTAACTTTCTGGTCGAGAAGCCTCGTAAGCTAAAAGCTGCTGTTTTGTTTCGCCACGTGTGCAAAGATTACAAGAATGCCAAAAACTGAGAAGTCGACCAATTCAGTTGTTTTAGTTCGTCTCCTTGTTTTCTAGAACCAGAAAAGTGACGTGTCCATCCATACTCATGACGCGGCCCAGCGTTGCAAAAGGGGAGTGGATTCTCAGCGACTCGTATTCGTTGTCCGCGAAGTCCGCGAACTGGATGATGAAGCTGTATCCAAAAGGGGAAAGCACTGCTAAGGATGGCAACGCGTCCTTCTATCTCGAGTGCTGCAGCGTCGGCCGAGTCGCCAGTTACGCGCTCTTCGTGCGAGCAGAAGACGCGTCGCTTGTCCATCTTCAACGCGCAACGGACCGCACGTACACCACGTCGGAAGCATTGGGATGGCTAAACGCCGTCAACCAGGAATGGCTTCTGAAGCGGGTCGCAAAGGACGGCAGCTTGACGTTCGTCTGCCAGCTGACCGTCCAGCAGCAGGAGAGCGCCGCGCCCCTCGCAAGTCTGCAGCGCCTCTGCAGCGCGCGCGATTTCACCGATTTTGTCGTCAGACTGGAAGGCTCTCAAACGGGCTTTCAAGTAGGGCTTGAACACTTTTTTGTATTCTTTTAATGTATTTTCACCACTATCAAGAGGTTTGCTACCCAGCATACCTTGCACTTCCACTTCGAAAAGAGCATTTTGCATTTATTTTGTTCAAACGCAATGCTTTGCGTTCCAGGCGCACAAGCTGGTGTTAGCGAGTCAATCGGAGGTGTTCGCACGGATGCTCAAGTCGGAGATGGCGGAGGCGCAGCGAGGCGAGCTCGTCGTGGGGGACACTAACCAGGAGGCACTCGAGGCGCTTCTCGACGCCATCTACGACCTCCAGCTGCCCGCCTCCTGTCAAGGGCAGCTCCTCTGCGACGTCTTTTGTCTGGCACACAGGTACGCAGAGCGATCAACCGAAACAGTTGCTTTGCTGTCGAGTCGAAGCGTCTTGCCGTTGCAGATACCAGGTGGCGAGTGTGCTGTCGTTGGCGCGCAGCCGTCTCGTGGGCGAGTTGTCGTCCGCGAACGTGGCGGGGGCGGTGGAGCTTGCAGTCGCCATGGACGATCAGCCGCTGCTCGCCGCAGTCCGCCGCTTCGTGGCCGTCCACTGGCAGGAGCTCGCCGACGGCGGTCAACTCGACGAGCTCGCCGACAACGGCCACCACAAGTGGCTCCTCAGAGTCGCCACCAACAACGCGGCGCCCACAAAGACTGAGAACTGAGCGTAGGCGGAAAAAAGAGGAAGAGAGAAGCCGACAGTGGAGCGCGTCGCGTGACCAAATGATCCGCATTTCTCTATCCTCGGTTTCTATCGGCTCTTATTTCTGGTAGCGTAACTAATCTTTTTGCTTTTTTGGACGAGCTATAAGCATAGGTGTAACCGGTAATTGGACCTGGGGGGGAGGGTTTGGGCACTTTCTGGGGGGGTGGTGGGGGGGGGTGGAAAATCTGGAGGAGGGGGGGGGGGTCTGGGAAGGAAAAAAATAGTCACTTTTTGGTTGATTTTTAGTCAAAAATACACTGTAAAAACCCTAAAATAGGCACTTTTTAGTCAAAATACACTGTAAATAACCCAATATAGGTACTTTTTGGGCGATTTTTGCTCAAAAGCACCATACAAAACACATTACCATATTCAGTTTCAAATTTCTGGGGGGGGGGGGGGGGGGGGGGGGCGTGGGTAGGGTCAAAACCAGCAAGTGGGGGGAGGGAACCCCCCCCCCCCCCAACCCCCCCCCCAGTTACAGGTATGGCTATAAGATGCGCTCAACTGTTCAATTCCATCGCACCACGACCCTCTTTGATTGCTTCAAATTGTTCGCTGGTCAGCCAAGAAAACGAACAAACGCATATACTTGCAGTCAACCTTCACTACTTAGTACTGACCAGGTTCGCTTCGTCTGGGAAAAATGCCGGGCGGTTCTCCGTTGTGGACTGGCTTGATGGTAAACTCAAAAGGATGGCAGTTGGCTGGCGCGGACTGGTCCCACTTTGAGGGAATATGTCGGCAGCTCAGCTCCATCTTCAGTTACCTGGCCCAGGGAAAAGTCGCTGACGCCTGCGCTACAGTGTCGTCATCCCGGCGCCCACAAACTGGAAACCGCAATGCTGACCCTCCCAACACGAGTTGCCCACCCGCTACTCTGGATAAGGCGACGCAGACGGTCCCCATCCGACAACAAGGCAAGGGCCGCCCCAAGCAGCGCCAGTCCCAGGGTACGGGTCAGGGCAAATTTGATACCTAGGAAAGCGGCAAGCAGAAAACAGCGGCTTTACAACCGCAACCGAGCGGCGGCGATTCGTGAGATACTCAAGAAGGAGAAGGGACAGTGCCCGCTGGCAGCTGAACCGTTGGAGCAGTACTTCCGTTCTCAGTTCGCCGCTAAGGCGGTGGACAGGGAAGCGCTAGATGGAGTAGCACCGGGTATTGAACCGATCGTCGTGCCAGACAACTTCATGAAGGAGTTTGACGTTGACGAGGTGGCAGCCGTAGTGCGCTCCATGCCCAACTCAGCTCCGGGGCGCGACCGCCTCCAGTACCGAGACCTCAGACTCGCAGATCCGACGTTCGCTTGCCTCACAACGATCTTCAACATCTGCCTAAAGTCTCGCAAAGTTCCGCAACATTGGAAAGAGTCTGAAACAATCTTGATCTACAAAAAGGGCGACTCGGAGGACCCCCACCAATTACAGGCCGATCAGCATCATGCTCACCGCCTACAAGGTGTACGCAGCGCTGTGGGCCCGCAGGCTGGGGGGGGGGGGGCTCGAGGACCTACTGAGCGAGGAGCAGAAGGGCTTTACGCAGAGAGAAGGCTGCGTGGAGCACGTGTTCCTGCTGAGCAGCATCCTCTCTGAGGCGCGCTCACGCAAGAGGCCACTCGGCGTCGCCTGGCTCGACCTGGCCAACGCCTTTGGCTCCGCGCCCCACAGCGTCATCTTCCTCATGCTGGAGAAGCTCGGCCTGCCTCCTCCTCTGATCCACATTGTTCGGGACATCTACACCGTTGCCAGCACAGTCATCAAAGGCTCCGAAGGTGTCGTCACCAACCCAATCCCGATTGAGGCTGGCGTCAAGCAAGGGGACCCTCTGAGCCACGCATCGCTACGCATCTCGGACGTCTTCGGATGGATTCCCTTGCCTGAGGTGGAGGGCAGAGGTGCTTCGTGCTGTCTCTGCAACTTCCGCGCGGTGGCCACTGTTTTGTGAATACGCATCGCATTCTGCTGGGCAGAGAGAGCTCAGACAGGGGGGTCTACTATAAAACTAGGAATGCCCGTTTCAAAAATAAGAATAAGGAAATCAAAGGAATAAGGAGGGGCGCACCCCCACACACGAACACACACATATACATACACACACGGACGCTTCCAAGTGCGTGGCTTGTTACAGTGTGAAAAGCCAAGAGATTTTCCTGGTTGACTCGAAACAAAAAAATCACATAAAGTAGCAGCGCGCGCGCACATAATTTCTTCGTTTTTCGCTATAGCTACACATCAAGCCTATATATATAGCTAGTCATGTAACAAGTAGGGCGGGATAGGCAGTGTCTGCTTTTGAGCTCCTTGACTCCATACATGTAACCGGGTTTTTGAAGTGGAGGGGGGGGGGGGGGGTCGGAGACCATTCTGGGGGGGGGGGGGGGGGGGGGGGGGGGTAAGCAGATTTGAAGAGGGAGGGGGGGTGCCAAAGGGTAAAAAAGAGTACCTAAATAGGGTCTAAGTAGGCACTTTTTGGTCAAAAAAGGGTAAATAAGGCTATAAATAGCGTTATTTAGCTGTTTTAGGGTAAAAAAAACACTGAAAAAGATGAAAAATACACTACTTTGTACAATTGTAGACAAGTTGGAAAACTTTAGGAAAATTCTGGGGGGTGGGGTCTGGGGGGGGGGCTGGGTAGGGGTAAAATTCTGGCTGGGGGTGGGTACCCCCCCCCCCCCCGTTACATGTATGCTTGACTCTGCTTTGTTGTGGAGAGTGCTTCTCCAGGTGTTGTTGCTTCCACTTTTCGGCAGCGCCTAAATGCGCGACGTCGACGTGCAGTAGTTGTAAGTGCCTAACCTATTGACGGAATTGGCAATTTTCGAAATCCGAAACAGACAATCATGATAATAGTTGCGTGCACAAACAAGGTGTAGGACCCGAACTGTAGGACCTTACCCGACATTCGCTATGATTCCCCCCTGGTTTAGGAGAAATTTCGATCCCAAAAGACATCCCAAAGGTCACGATAAATCCCCCACCCCTTGCCTGTGGCGATTTACCCCTGTGTACAAGCAATTTTTTGCTGAGCCAGCCAGGTCCGCCAGGCCCGTTTTCCTAACACCGCCGATCCCCCCCCTCTAGATTTCCGATTTCGGGAGGTGGGATTTCCACCCCCCCCCCAGATCCGCCACTGAAGAACGGGCAGCACAGCACCTTGCGCACGATCCGGCGGATGAGCTCGTCCACTTCTGACAGCTGATTGACGGCACAGCCAGCAGCCAGCAAGTGTGCAGTCTGTTTTCGATTTCGGTGAAGTCGAGTTCTTGCGGGAGTTGCGGGAGTCGTCGTCGTCGTCTGCAGGGTTGCATAAAAAAAAAAATTTCAAGTTTTTTTTTTTAAATTAAAAAAAAAATTTTTTTTTTTAAAAAATTTTTTTTTTTTAAATTGACTTAGGAGCCATCATTGGTGCCAAATACCTGTACTATAAGATACTTTTAGCCTATTAGAGTGTCAAACACAAGTACTAGTGCTTCCCTAAAGCCTTTAGAAGCATATTTAGCATCGTTCTAGTCAAATGGTGACAAAGCCGCTGCCTCTAAATGGTCGTGTACGGTATCGCACTATGTTGGGAACCAGTTGGGAACCCCAAAAAGAGCTTAGTTATGGTGCTAATAAGCAAGTTTATGCATGAATAACACCTAATTGTACCATCTAAACACCATTTAAACGCCTTTTTGCCACTCAAAAGCTAAATTTTACCCAAAAACAGAGAAATTTTTTTTTTTTAATTTAAAAAAAAAATCCAACTTTTTTAAAAAAAAAAAAAAAAATTTTTAAAAAAAAAAAACTTTTTTTTTTTAAATTGTGCAACCCTGGTCGTCTGTTGTTGTGCCGGGAGAGCGGAGAGAGCGACACCATCCCTTCATGAAGCTTTGTCATTCGCTCGTCACCATGCCGAATTCGACAATTTTCGCGTTGTTTGCTACTCAGCAGCAGTTCCTTTTGTTTAACATCTTGTTTAACCGCCAGCACAGTTTCTGAGATTTCAACAGATAGCTTCGGATTGGCGGAATTTTCAACATAAATGCTTTCTGATAATTTCGACAAGTCTGTCGACAATTCCTAATTTGATTCCTATTTTTGTTTTAAAACAAAAATCCGATCAAATGTTTTATAGTACCAAAAAAAATCAATTCCTATTTTTATTTTTGTTTCCTATTTCTATTCCTTTTTCTTATTTTTAGTTTTATAGTAGACCCCCAGGTCGCATTTACACAATGCGAAATTTTCGATGTCAGCAGCTGCACCTGTCTATATTAAATTTCTTTTTGGCATTGGGGAAACGACCGGGGGGGGGGGGGGGGGCAAACGGCAGAGGGAATCGTCCAAGGGGAACTGGTAAGGGGGAACGACCGGTTACAGAAGTAGTGTTATAGAGGTGGTGACTGGAACAAGTAGTTTGTTTAGATGAGAAAGTAGTAGTAGTAGTAGTAGAAGCAAGAAAAAAAGTACGGTAGTAGTAGTAGTAGTAGTAGTTGCAAATTTTTAAGACTCGCTTTTTGTAAAAACCAACCTAGTCCAACCAGAGGGTGGCACAATCCCCGAATTTTTTTTTGATTTTTTTGAAAAAAATGTTTCTAGACCGGAATTGGATGGGGAGTCCGATGATCAACTCGAAATTTCGATTTTCACACCGCAACTTTTTTTATGGACAAAAAACGTTTTTTTGACTCAAAATTTTTGGTACTTCTGTTTTTGGCCCGTAACTTGCGATTTAGAGCTCGAAACTAAAATTTGAAGGCAGATTCGGAATCCTCGTGAAATTGCGCGTCTTTTTGGTGCCAAAATGGCGCGGGTCAAATTTACGCACAAATACGAAAACACGCGTTGAAAATCTGGTTGGATCACGAATTCGAGGTTTTTCGCTTGCGGTTTCTGCAAAACCGGTTTGCGCACCACGAAACCCACTTCAGATGAAAGCCCGTTTCATTCTGCGTCGAATAAGCTATGAACGGTCAAATTTCGGGCACACGTCTAGATCGAAAATTGCACTTGAAGTTGTCAACTGAGTGACGAAAGTCGACTCGCTGGGAATCAAGTGTTGGGTATAGTTCTTTTTGGGCTCACCCCAGACTAAAGTCTTGCGTGGTCGCATGCGGGCACGAAACGTCCACAAATTCCCGTGTTTGACAATACCCCAAAATATGGTCTAAATTGGCGTACTGTAACGAAAGTGTCACATTGTGCATATTTTTGCACCTTGCCCTAGCAGCTTGTTTTGCATGCCGATTCTGCAAAACCGGTTTACGCACCACAAAACGCAGTTAAGATGAAAGCCCGTTTCATTCTGCATCGAATGAGCCATAAACAGTCAAAATTCGGGCACACGTCTAGATCGAAAATTGCACTTGAAGTTGTCGACTGAGCGACAAAAGTCGACTTGCTGGGAATCTAGAAGTGTCTATAGTTCTGCGTGGGATCACCTCAGACTACACGGTGTGATGCAATTTGTGAGGGGGGGGGGGGGGTAGAGCTGCAAACTGACCAAATGTTCGGTATTTTCGGTATTGGTATATACCGAAACCGACCATTTTGTTCGGTATATACCGAAATTTTGGTATATACCGATGTCAGTTTGCAGCTATAGGGGGGTGGTAATTATGATGGGAAGGAGGCGCTTGCCATAGGGTGAGCGCCTATAACTACGGATGGCCTCTAAGCGGGGCACTTATTACGAGGGGGCGCTGATCATAGGTTACGGTATGCTCATACAACAGCTAAAAATGCAATTTAGACTACATGTTGACCTTGTTTTGACCAAAAGTGCTACTTCGTGAAAAGCACTTGGTTGGGGGGGGGGGGGTGCTAATGGGCCAAAAAGTGGGAGGGTAGCCACCCATTTTTTTGAATTATACTGGTACTTGGTAAATACTCGGTGTACTAAAAACAAAATAGGCTCTAAATAGTGGTATTTTTATTTAGCTGTTTTATGGTCATGTAACACTGAACAACACTAAAAAAATAAACATTTACTCACTTGTATTGTTTCATACAGAGTGAAAATACCTTGGGAAAATTTCTGGGGGATCTGGGGGGGGGGGGGTGTTGGAAAAATAGTGGCCCCCAGTTACAGGTATGGGGATCGATTGTATGTGGGGAGGAATAAGAGACAAAAAGGAGGATGGATATATGTCCAGAATTGGAAATGTTCCACCAAAATAGCGCGTAATGTAGGTGCTCTTTGATAAACGCATGCGTCATGTCTAAGCATACCTGTAACTGGGGGTTACCCTCCCCCCACCATATTTTGACACCCACCTGGAATTTTATTTTTCCAAGGGATTTTCATTCTGTCAGACAATAAAAGTGAGTAAGTGTTGGTGTTGCTGTAAACAGCTAAATAACACTGTTTACACCCTATTTATACCCATTTTTGACCAAAAAGAACCATTATATGTAACTCAAAAAATGGCCAGCTACCCCCAACTTTCTTGCTCCAGCCACCCCCCTCTCCCCACAATTCGGCCATTTACACCCCCCACCCCCCCCACCGCACTCTTCTTGACCTGGTTACAGGTATGTGTCTAAGCAGCGTGATTTTGCTGTTTCATGGTCATGTCACTGAAAAACGCACAGAAACACACACGTTATCACATTGTTAGTGGTGTGGTGGGTGGGGGTGTTGAGGGTGTGTGGCTTATGAGTGGATGGGGAACCGTCTCCAGCCCCCTCCCCTCCCCATGGCAGGTATGGTCTGTCCCAGTGGCAATTTCCCTTCCCAGTGGCTGTGGGGTATGTGGTATACTCAGTGCAAGTCGACTTTTTTGTCGCTCAGTCGACAAATTCAAGTGCAATTTTCGATCTAGACGTGTGCCCGAATTTTGATCATTTATGGCACATTCGTCGCAGAATGAAACGGGCTTTCATCTGAAGTCGGTTTCGTGGTGCGTAAACCGGTTTTGCAGAAACGGCATGCGAAACAAGCTGCTAGGGCAAGGTGGAGAAATATGCACAATGTGACACTTTCGTTACAGTATGCCAATCCAGACCATATTTTGGGGTATACTCAAATCGGGGAATTCGCAGTCGTTTCGTGCCTGTATGTGACCACGCAAGACTTTAGTCTGGGATGAGCCCAAAAAGAACTATACCCAACACTTGATTCCCAGCGAGTCGACTTTCGTCACTCAGTTGACAACTTCAAGTGCAATTTTCGATCTAGACGTGTGCCCGAAATTTGACCGTTCATAGCTTATTCGACGCAGAATGAAACGGGCTTTCATCTGAAGTGGGTTTCGTGGTGCGCAAACCGGTTTTGCAGAAACCGCAAGCGAAAAACCTCGAATTCGTGATCCAACCAGATTTTCAACGCGTGTTTTCGTATTTGTGCGTAAATTTGACCCGCGCCATTTTGGCACCAAAAAGACGCGCAATTTCACGAGGATTCCGAATCTGCCTTCAAATTTTAGTTTCGAGCTCTAAATCGCAAGTTACGGGCCAAAAACGGAAATACCAAAAATTTTGAGTCAAAAAAACGTTTTTTGCCCATAAAAAAAGTTGCGGTGTAAAAATCGAAATTTCGAGTTGATCATCGGACTCCCCATCCAATTCCGGTCTAGAAACATTTTTTTCAAAAAAATCAAAAAAAAATTCGGGGATTGTGCCACCCTCTGGTTGGTTTTTACAAAAAGCGAGTCTTAAAACTTTCCTGCGGCTTACCACCTCCTCAAAGTCCGTGTCGTACGAGGACTGCTAGAGAGCATGTGACGCGCTCTACACCGTAAGAGCGTTTGTTTTTTGCCGCGCTGACGAGCAACGAGTGTCACCTGTGTCTGTGAGGGAGGGGCACTTATCATACAGGGGGGGGGGGGGGCTGGCGATCATCATGTGGAGTAGGGGCTTATCAAAGGTTTAACGGTTGTTGTATTTGCGTAGCAATGCTCATACTGTAGAAGAGGCGCCCATTTAATTTACTGTACAGTTATCGGTTCTTTCAATTTGGACCTAATTTCCAACCCAATGTTTACAAAAAAAGTACCACTCAATCGTTCCTCCCATTCTGGACTACATGCACGTGGGGAAGGAATATTCGAGCATCTTTTCTTAGAGGCATAGAGTCTAAAGGCTGGAAGATGTGTAGGGGCGGGCCGGTGTACTGCTGGGTTCAAAATGGAGCAAGAGGGAAGCCGTTCAGGTAGGCTGCAGATCGATGAGCTACCTCGCCAACATCAGCACTTGCTATGTACCATTACTCGGAAGGGCAAAACCCTTCGTACAGCGTCGGCTACACTTATTCAATGGGTGAGACGTACAGTACATTACAGTAGTAGCGCGCCACTTGGTATGCATGAATAAAGCGACGACGATGTAGGTAGGGTATCTATCGCGTTCTTGCAGACATCGATGAACAGTATTCAGTCGCTCCGCTACAACGGCTTGTTGACTACATTTTCATTCCACCGCCGCACTGTACCTACATACCATATGAGCGGGTGGCAACCTGAAACACAGCATTAAATTCCAGTAAAACAGAGGCACGCATCAAGAAGCATCATGAAGCAGGGCGCATCGGAAATGATCTTGACGCTCCCCCTTTGCCGCAACAGAGCAACAGTGCCAGCGCCGTTTCGAGCTCAATTATGAGGTGACCGTCTTACAGTACATAGTTGGTGATTACCGAATGATCAATCTATGCACCGTAAAACTTATGAAAACACATTGGTCACTTACACACAACACAGCAACACGCACGCACGAACGCGTGCGCGCACGCACGCACGAACGCGTGCGCGCACGCACGCACGCACGCACGCACGCACGCACGCACGCACGCACGCACGCACGCACGCACGCACGCACGCACGCACGCACGACCTCGACTTACTCGACCTTTGGGGGCCTCTGGGCTGGGTAAACTATTTTCGGGCTCTCCCATTCCCTCCGCCCCCCCCCCCCCTGCATCGGTTCACTGCCTTTTTTGTGTGCGCGTTTTGTGCATGTTTCGGATTGTTTGTGTCAGGTTGCGAGAGCAAAACGTTTTTGGACATACAACACATTCAATCCGACACACCGAAGAGCCGATTATCTCCCCCCCCCCCAACATAGCATCACCACAGAGACTGTAATATAAAAATAATGAATGAACATACGTAATCATCTCTAATGAACATACGTATGGTATTCCCAATAGCACCGTATGGTATTCCCCAATAGAACCGTCGTTTACCCGGTGGAGAGGAGAGGGGAGGGAGAGGGGGTTGTTGCAACCATCGGCTACCGAATTGCACAGTACTGTATCTCCATGCCGTGCTCTATTCTATTCTATTCTATTCTTATCCCAGGTTACCGCGGTAGTCCAGGCTGGCGAGGGAAAGGCGTGGGTTAGCAGGATTCATTTGAGTGTGCCTTCCAAAAGCGATGTGGTAAGTGCTGTGAAACAGTTACAAAACGGGTTCGCAGCATCGCTAACGTGTGAACTCACATACACGACGTTCCACGATTCCACGATACAAAAACTCGCACTACGGTTGCTCGTCAAAACGATACTGGCAGCCAGCACCTCTGTATACGGTTCAGACGCCTATGTTACTTCTTGAAAGAACAGTTCAATTGAGCTTCAATGTGATAAGCGTTGTGAAACAACGGCAAAACGGGTTTTCATCATCTCCACTAGTCGTTGTACTACGCACGATTTCGACAAAGAACTCGGGATCAATATTCCATCAGCTTTATCGATTTCCCGACAGCACTCGTCATTGTGCTCGCCATGCTCAAACCTGCTCAACCAAGGTTGCAATTCGCCTTCTGCGTATATATAGTAGTGTTTTAAAAGCAACGATGCACTACCGTGCGGAAAAGTTAACTCCCATCCCTGCGCATTCGGGGTTGGTGCAGCTGGTTTGGGGTTCCAGCACCTCGGCTCTCGGGCTGAGCACGTCCTCCCCTCCGCTTCGGCCTGTGAAAAGGTGCCCGGGGGAGACGTCTTCGGATGGATTCCCTTGCCTGAGGTGGAGGGCAGAGGTGCTTCGTGCTGTCTCTGCAACTTCCGCGCGGTGGTCACTGTTTTGTGAATACGCATCGCATTCTGCTGGGCAGAGAGAGCTCAGACAGGTCGCTTTTACACAATTCAAAATTTTCACAAAACAGCTAGCGTAGCCAGCTAGCTACGCGCTCTTCGTGCGAGCACAAGACGCGTCGCTTGTCTACCGTAAATCCTCCAATAGTGCCCCCGGGGCACTATTTTTTTCAACCTCTCCTTACCCGGGGGCACTATTGGAGGGGGGCTTCTATTATTTCAACCTAAAAATTTTGAATGGTAATGCTAGTTTCGCTGTTTTAGTGGTTGATTTACCGTTAATAGTTGCTGAAACGTACTATTATTGGTTAGTAGTAGTGTGTATACACAATGTAAATGTACCTACCACCACTACATTTTTGCCCATAAAAGGCACATGGCACAACATACCCCTTACCCCCGGAGGCACTATTGGAGGGGGGGGGCTATTATTTCAACCTTGCCATACCCGGGGGCACTATTGGGGAGGGGGGCACTATTGGAGGTGGTAGTATTGGAGGATTTACGGTATGTTCAACGCGCAACGGACCACACGTATACTCCGCGTCGAAAGCATTGGGATGGCACGACACCGCCAGCCAGGCATGGCTTCTGCAGCGGGTCGCGAAGGACGGCAGCTTGACGTTCGTCTGCCAGCTAACCGTCCAGCAGCAAGAGAGTGCCGCGCCCCTCGCTGGCCTCCACCGGCTACAGCGCTTCCGCAGCGCACGCCATTTCACCGATTTTGCCGTCAGACTGGAAGGCTCTCAGAAGACTTTTCAAGTAGGGATGAAGCAGTGGCGTAGCCAGGGCTTGATTTCGGGGGGGGGGAGTCCAATCTCGGCCAAATTCTCAATTTTGCAACAGGAGAACCCTGTCGAATTTTTTGGACATTGCGCCATTTCGGCTGCGGAAGCTTTAGACACCCTCTCATCCAATCTGTTTACACGCTTTGCGCTCTTTTGTCGGACTACATTCACACCAACACGTTAGCAATGTTGTCAAAACGGTCGATTTCCGTGCTCAAAATAGCCCCGCAGGTAAATTTTTTAGAGTAGCGTAACGAACTTTCACGGTTTTTAATGCAAAACAATGCGCCGCAGGCGAAAATTTTGCTCTTTAGTGTCGTTTTCATCATTATTTGCTTTGAAATTAAGAAAAATGCCCATATTGGCACATTGCAACAGAGGGTACCAAGTTTAAAAAAATTTAGCTTCGGAGAATTTCGGGGGGGGGGAGCTTATCTCCTTCCCCCCTGGCTACGCCACTGGGATAAACGCATTCTTTGCACCCTTTAAAAGTTTTTCCACGATATGTCATTTATTATTACCTTTCCTTTTCCTTTAATAAATCCGTATTTCAACCATGCGCCCGTTTAGCATATCAATACGTTGGCTGCAGTCCACTACATACAATAGCGTGCACTTGCATTTTAGCAGCAGAATTTGTTTATTTTAATCAAACTGCCAATAGCTCGGCGTTCCAGATGCACAAGCTGGTGCTGGCGAGTCATTCGGAGGTTTTCGCGCGGATGCTCAAGTCGGAGATGGCGGAGACGGAGCGAGGCGAGCTCGTCGTCCAGGATACTACCCAGGAGGCACTCGAGGCGCTTCTCCACGCCATCTACGAACTCGAACTGCCCGCATCCTGTCAAGGGCAGCTGCTGCACGACGTCTTTCGTCTGGCCCACAGGCACGCGGAGCCATCAACAGAAACAGCGCAGTTGGTTCCCTGTCGAGTCTATGCGCCGCGCCGTT
Source organism: Paralinhomoeus sp. GSCO2_6 (assembly GCA_030248085.1). Lineage (NCBI taxonomy): Eukaryota > Metazoa > Nematoda > Chromadorea > Monhysterida > Linhomoeidae > Paralinhomoeus > Paralinhomoeus sp. GSCO2_6. Next base: position 3,946 of record JASAMY010001121.1, on the reverse strand, counting down.
GCAGATACCAGGTGGCAAGTGTGCTGTCGTTGGCGCGCAGCCGTCTCGCGGGCGAGCTGTCGGCGGCGAGCGTGGTGGACGCGGTGGAGTCGGCGTTCGCCCTGGACGAGCAGCCGCTGCTCGCCGCAGTCGGCCGCTTCGTGGCCGTCCACTGGCAGGAGCTCGCGAACTTCGGCCAACTCGACGAGCTGGCCGAGAACGGCCACCACAAGTGGCTCCTCAGAGCCGCCACACACATCGCGGCGCCCAAAGAGACAGAGAACGCTGTCTAGGAGGCAGAGGGAGAGAAGTGGGCATTGGTTTGGATTGGAACACGTCGTGCGAGGACAAGCTTGACACTGAATGCACCTCTAAATTCCGCAAAAACATTGAAAAAAACTGCGTATAGTCTGTAGGACAACGCCGACGTATGCCTCTGTCAAAAAAAGAAAACGATTGGTAAACTCCTCGACTCCACGCCCCTCGACTTGTCGAAATTTTGAATTTTTATTCCCATCGCAACTTTTTGATTGCGTAAGCATGGGCTCTGAACCAGTTGTGTTTCAAAAACGTTTGCATCAATGGTTCTTGCAGAGCCTCAGACGACGGCTGCGCACAATCGTGAAAACATGGTCTGTTGGTACCTACCGTTAGAGAAATCACTATAATCGCACGCTTTCGATGCGACTTACGGCTTCTTAGCCGTCAGCTTGCCGTTGCTCAGGTGCAGCTCGACCGTTTTGTACCATTCACGGCACTAAAATGGTAGTGACGTCGACGAGAGCGTTCAACACGCTGCACGTACCACAATAGTTTTTAGACAGTACTGTACACTAGGGATGAGCATGGGCTGGGCCGGCCCGGCCCGGCCCGGCCCAGCCCGGCCCATGGGCCGGGCTGGGCCCGGAGTCCCAGGCCCATCCTGTGGGCCGGGCCGGGCCGGGCCTGCGTTTTGGGGGTGTGGGCCGGGCCGGGCCGGGCCGGACGTTCCTGGCTGAAACATAGGAATCTACATTGTATGTTATGCATATTGTAAGTAACGGCGACTATTCAGCAGAAAGGAGGCATTAAGGACGCGAGTGCGCCTAAAAGTTCGTCGTGACGGCGTCGTCTCACTGTTAATCTAGCGCGTTGGTCGCGACGTTGCCGTCGTCGTCGCCGTTGCCGTTTTCGTTGTCGTCACGGCCCTTAGACCGTGAGGCACAGACGAGCAGACAACAGACGTGAAGCGACGACGACGACGTAGTACTAAAAGGCATGAGCATCTGGCGCTAGCCCAGCCTCACGTCCATCGCGAGCAAGGCGCTCGTGACGACTGCCAGCTCGGCGCCCTCCAGGCGCCGCCTCTACATCACTGGCTTGGCGACGATAGATAATACATCAGACATGGGCAGCGCCTTTTTTTCTCAACAAACCCTTTGTGAGCGGCCAACTTCAATTGACAAACACGGTCAATCTTGAGGCCAAAAAATGGTTGGAAGCTGTAAAGCCAGAAGCGCCATTCTCTGTGTATGTGTAGTGAAAAAACGCGAACTGGCGTACGTACATGTACAACTTATTTTAGTGCACCACTGTACTTATTTCTTGGGATGGGCCGGGCCGGGCCGGGCCTGGAATTTGAGCAGTTGGATGGGCCGGGCCGGGCCTGGGCCTGGTTTTTGACGCGTGGGCTGGGCCGGGATGGGCCGGACTATCTGGTGGGCCGGGCTGGGCCGAGATCTTCAGGCCCATGCTCATCCCTACTGTACACACACAGTACACAGTGCGCAGCTATTGTACGATGCTGTCGTCAGTCTGCGCGTCTGTACGATATTACAATACTACAGCAAATCCTCCAATTGTGCTCTGGGGGGCACAATAGGAAGAGGCACCATAATTTCAACATCGAATATTCGAGAGGGAATGCTATGTAGTTTGGCAGAAAAAATTGCCCATTTTACAGTGTTTTGGTCATTTTTCCCCCATTTAATGGTTGATTTACCTACTAATTGTCCGTCCCTTATTATTGGGTGTAGCTACATATACACCCAATATGTTTGCCTATATAAGACAAACATATTGGGCTTTGGGCTATTGGGCAAACACATAACATAAAGTACGAGGTCATAGAGCATATCCTACCACCAAGGTACTATGTATATTAGAAGAGGGACTATATTTAAACTCTCGCCTTCCCAGAAGCTCGATTGGAGGGGTAGGGTACTATTGGAAGGGCACTATTGTATGATTTACGGTATTCATCCCTCACCCGCTGTCGTAGCGCCTGTCCGCCCTCGCAGTTCTCTCCAGTGCGGCAAGCGCGCCAGTAGCAATAATAATGATGGGCCCAAGGATTGGCCGACGGGGGCGCCAACGACAGGGGTGCCAAGTGCAAAGGCCCAAGGGACAGGGACGCCAAGGACATAAGGTGCCAAAGGACATAAGAAGTGTCCAGTATTGTTTGGCACCTTATGTCCTTGGCGCCCCTGTCTCCCTTGGCGCCTTTGTACTGGCGCCCCTGTCCTTTGCCGCCTGTCCTTGGCGCCCCTGTCGCCACACGCCTCCAAAGCCCCGATGTTTGTAGAAACGCACCGAATTGTCCCAGGTAAACTCGCGAGCCAGCTGTATGTACGCCGAACGGTCTGTTGATACGCGCGCGCACGCTCGCACGCGCGCGCGCGCACGCAGGCACGCACGCACGCACGCACGCACGCACGCACGCACAACACCTGATTCGGAGGATGGAACTGCTCGAAGCCGGGGTAGAGGACCCGCACGGGATCGCTGGCCTTGTTGGCCACGCTCACTCCACGCGTCGCCAGGTGATAGGTCTCTTTCTGTACGTTACGATTGGGGTTGGGATTGCGTTGCTGTTTCCAACACCGTCGATACAAGCCACTACCGTGGCGGACGTGAGGTCGATGGCGCCGGCCTTGCAGCGGTCATTCTCGCAGGGCACCGCCCACACGTAGGTGTGGCCGCCGTCTTCGTTGAAGAGCAACTTGACGAAGCGACTCCACTCGAGGCGCTGCGTCTAGGAGCAGACGGCGCCGCTCAATTTGAAATTGTGATTTTACAAAATCGAGTGGTACTGTAAATCGGCTACCCCCTTTTGCGCGCTCAATGTATCCGCTAACTTCCTGACGATGATGACGTGAGTGTCGTCCTGTCGTGGCCAAAATGTCAAACAAAATGCAAAATTTGCATAGAGGTTCGAAACCGTACCATCCGCGAACAAATTGTTCTAATTACACATAATTGTTTCTACCCACACTACTGAATGATTGCGGTGGTTCCTAGGCGCTCCTTATAATGTACTCAATTTTGTCGCCTCTACACCTCCGCGCATCCTCCGCACGCAGCACATTCTCTCAGGTATCCAAACTTTTTCCGCGGCGAAGAACAAGTAAAAAGATGGCGCTGCGTCATTCATAGAAACTGCATCAAATTGTTTTAGTTTTAGTCGAGCCCCGTCAAACCTACAGTATCGCTCAACAAACCCCTATGGTAAGCGTGCTCTTTCTTTGGTACATACCCTTGCATGCAGCGGCTAATTCCAAGGTTTTCTGTAGCTGAGACCTACCGATTTGGTTATGTGACTGGGCGGCGCCGCCGCCGAAGCTCCAACTATGGTTGCCAATACGAGCCACTTGAGCATCTTCAATTGAATCACTAGCGAAGCAATGCCGACACGTAGTGTTGTTGACTGTTGAAAGGATTGAATTATGACAGATGATCAGCTTTTTCCAGTTATATACAAGCTTGGAAAGCAAATCCGAGGCGGATTTCCTTTCACGCACAGAAAAGAGAATTGTTGAAATGATCTCGTCATAGCTCGGATTCTGTTAGAGCTCATATAAAGTAACCTATGAATAATATCGTGCACAGACAGCAGACACGGGCAAGAAGGTGAAGTGATAGACCAGAACGTCCCTGATGAGACAGCCCACGCGCAGCGTAGCGACAATGGGTAGTGGGAAAGCGGATC
>JASAMY010001648.1:0-122595 GCA_030248085.1 Paralinhomoeus sp. GSCO2_6 | reverse complement strand
GGTTCCAGAATGGACAATTGTGCACCAAAATAGGGTCAAAATAGGTATCTACTTACAAAATACAAAAAATGCGCCGCGCGCACGTGTATGTATGTATGTATGTGTGTGGGCAAGAGGTAAACTCGCGAACCGCTTGACATACGTGGACGCGCGATAGCTCGATCGAATGCTCCCGACCTCGAGATGGTCATGGGCAAGGTCGATTTTTGATATGCAAATTTATACCGTAGTTATGGCGCATTTTCAAAGTTTGCAGCACAGATTAACACTACCAAACGAATTGCACATGGATGAATTGCATATCAAAAGACTCGCCTCGACGTCACGAGTCATTTGCACATGCTCCCGCATAATTATGCAAATGAAAATTATGCAAATTATTCCAATTCACAGTTTCACAATTTCACCCACATGGGTGATGTTGCGTGGTCAGTTGACACCTGACGGCAGCAGGTGACTGATAAAAGTGGAAATGCTCAACTACCTGGGCCAGGTGCCTCCCTTCGGGGAGTGGGTGGGTGGAAGCCCCAAGTGCTTTTTGAAAAAAAAAATACTGTAAGTGTGGTACATTGTATCTTGCCTAATTGGAAAATGGAAAATGAACTGCGCATTGATGAATTACATATCAAATGACTCGGCTAGACGTCACGAGCACTGTATGTGTGGCAACGCACACATGCACGCACGCACGCACGCACGCGCGCGCACATTGGCACGCACGATATATATATATATATATGTACATGTAGATATATATATGTATATATATATATATATATATATACATATATATCTACATTTATATATGGATATGTATACATATGTATATATGGATACATATATACATGCAGGCATGCACGCACAGGCTTATGTCGAAAGGGGACAGCCACTCCGTGGACTTGCTCCCGCATAATTATGCAAATGTATACTGTAAGGGTGGTACATTGTATCCTGCCCAACATGGTGAACGCCCATTGCGATTAACAGAGCAGCAGTGAATTTGACGCCAGCAACTGTCAATAGGGTGAACGCCCATCACGATCAACAGAGCAGCAGTGAATTTGGCACTACCAACTGTCAACTGTCAACACGCACGCACGCACATACGTACACGCACGCATGCACGCACACACGACGCACGTACATGCACGCACGCACGTACACGCACGCACGCACGTGCACGCACGCACGCTCGCTCGCACGCATGCACACGCTCGCACAGAGGAGCACAGAATTTGGGCCAATTTCTGTCAACAGGGTGCACGCCCTCACAATCAACAGAGCAGCAGTAAATATGGCGCCAGCAACTGTCAAGTGTCAACGGGGTGAACGCCCATCGCGCACCTGCTTGCACAGCATGATCATGTCGACCATCATATGCAAAATCAGTTGCTTTATTCCTTAACATACACATGGCGGCCAAAGGCCGCGCGCGCCTCTAGTCTATTTATTTATTATTTACAAATGCGCCGCGTGCACGTGTATGTGTGTGTGTATGTATGTTTCGAGTAAACTCGCGAACCGCTTGACGTACGTGGACGCGCGATGGCTCGATCGAATGCTCGCGACCCCGAGATGGTCATGGGCAAGGTCGATTTTTGATATGCAAATTTATACCGTAGTTATGGCGCATTTTTTAAGTTTGCAGCACAGATTAACACTACCAAACGAATTGCACATGGATGAATTGCATATCAAAAGACTCGCCTCGACGTCACGAGTCATTTGCACATGCTCCCGCATAATTATGCAAATGAAAATTATGCAAATTATGCAAATTCACAATTTCGCAATTTCACCCACATGGGTGATGTTGCGTGGTCAGTTGACACCTTTTGGCAGCAGGTCACTGCTAAAAGCGGCTAGCTGGCCCAAGTGCCTCCCTTCCAGGAGTGGGTGAAAGCCCCAACTGCTTTTGAAAAAAATACTGTAAATGTGTAACATTGTATCTTGTGTAATTGGAAAATGGAAAATAAACTGCGCATTTATGAATTGCATATCAAACGACTCGGCTAGACGTCACGAGCACTGTATGTGTTGCAACGCACGCATGCAAGCACGCACGCGCGCGCGCATTGGCGCGCACGCATGCACTCACGATATATATACAGGGTGGCCCATTTATCTATCCGGGGTTTTGACCGCTGATAACTTTGCGTTTACTGAACAAAACGAAACAAAATTTGTAACAGATACAGGCACAGGTTCAAAGTTTTTGTGCGCCGATTTTCAAGAGAATATGACGCTATCTGCCAGAATGGCGCGATTTTATCGGATAAGCGCGCTTTTTAGTTAAAGATTTTCTGTACAGTCCAGCAAATGAGATTGCATCTGGCACGCCGGCGTTGGCGCGTTCCAGGAACGTTGGTAAACATTGCCAAGCCAAAGCAGCGCCCTGTAGACGTATTTGACGGAATGATTGCTGAACTACGCCAGAAGACGCTGCCCGAATGCGAGCCACACCTGACCAACGTGAATGTTACGTGATCGAAAACGGAGGTCACGTTGAAGTGCATAACCAGCGATGCCACCATTAGGTCTTCTTGAAATTCAGGGCGCAAAAACTTTGAACCTGTACCTGTACCTGGTACAAGTTTTGTTTCGTTTTGTTCAGTCAACGCAAAGTTATCAGCGATCAAAACCCCGGATAGATAAATGGGCCACCCTGTATATATACATATCTACATATATATGGATATATGGATATATATACAGGGTGTATCAAAACTATATGCACCCCCTCTAGGGAAATACTGGTTGGACGGATTTAGCTGAAATTCAACATAGAGGTAGGCCCAACAAAAATACATGACCAAATTAAATTTCATAAAAAACGAAAAACCGAGCGTCGAGATATGAGCAATCATCCAAGGTACAGTAAAGTTTTGCCGTAAAGCATTACTGCGTGTGTTATTGCAACAATTTCTTGTTAAATGACAAACAACTGTTTTAAATGAGTGTCGAGGGCTATGTCGCGCTTACGAAAGGTCAACGACACTGCCCAAGTGCGTCTCGTCGATGAAGCGGGTGCAGTGACTTTTCGAACGACACGCGACGCAGGTGCACAGTTCATCACCTGAAAATGGGTGGCTCAGAAGCTGAAGCGATCGGAACGATGGGTCACCGAGCACTGGGACAGAGAGCTGCATGACATGGCCATCACTGACCGATCCGACGTCGGGCGACCACTGCTGATTCGTCAAGAAACGGGTGAAGTGGTGACAGCACGTCAGAACCTTTACTGACAAGATTTTTTCACTGTACCATGGATGATTGCTCATATCTCGACGCTTGGTTGTTTGTTTTTTATGAAATTTAATTTGGTCATGTATTTTTGTTGGGCCTACATCTATGTTGAATTTCAGCTAAATCCGTCCAACCAGTATTTCCCTAGAGGGGGTGCATATAGTTTTGATACACCCTGTACATGCATGCACGCACGCACAGGCTTATGTCGAAACATACGTACACGCACGCACGCACGACGCACGTACACGCACGCACGAACGCACGCACGCTCGCACGCACGCTCGCACGCACGCACGCACGCATGGTCGCACGTACACGCACGCACGAACGCACGCACGCTCGCACGCACGCACGCACGCACGCACGGTCGCACGTACGTACGCACGCACGCACGCACGCACGCACGTGCACGCACGCACGCACGCGCGTGCACGCACGCACGCACGCACGTGCACGCACGCACGCACGCACGCACGTGCGCACGCACGCACGCACGCACGCACGCACGCACATAGGAGCACAGGATTTGGGCCAATTTCTGTCAACGGGGTGAACGCCCGTCACGATCAACAGAGCAGCAGTGAATTTGGCGCCCCCAACTGTCAACGGGGTGAACGCCCATCACGATCAACAGAGCAGCAGTGAATTTGGCGCCACCAACTGTCAACGGGGTGAACGCCCATCACGTTCAACAGAGCAGCAGTGAATTTGGCGCCACCAACTGTCAACGGGGTGAACGCCCATCACGATCAACAGAGCAGCAGTGAATTTGGCGCCACCAACTGTCAACGGAGCAGCAGTGAATTTGGCGCCACCAACTGTCAACGGGGTGAACGCCCATCACGATCAACAGAGCAGCAGTGAATTTGGCGCCACCAACTGTCAACGGGGTGAACGCCCATCACGATCAACAGAGCAGTAGTGAATTTGGTACCACCAACTGTCAACGGGGTGAATGCCCATAGTGATCAACAGAGCAGGAGTGAATTTTGGCGCCACCAACAGTCAACAGGGTGAACGCCCATCGCGCACCTGCTTGCACAGCATGATCATGTCGACCATCATATGCAAAATCAGTTGCTTTATTCCTTAACATACACATGGCGGCCAAAGGCCGCATGCGCCTCTAATAGCCCTTTGGGCTCCACCCCAGATTTTGGGGTCATCAAAAAATGACCCCACGAATTTTGAAGTATTACTAGTATATAACCTTATCTGAAGCTGGCACAAGTATATAGAAGTATACTGACAGTATATATATATATACTGGTACACATTTCAGGTATAAAAATCATTGCATTTTGCGTACTGGTATAACAGAAGAAAATCTTATACGGAGTATAAGAAGCCAGAAGACGTGATATCACTTTCTGTGCTGTAAGGTATACATGGAGTATAGATTGTGATTTACCATGGTTTGTGTTGCTGTTTGCTGGTATAAGATGAGTATACTGTGGGAAGTGAAACTGTTGCTGTTGAGTGCCTGTGGAATACCAACAGATTAGGGTATAAGGTGTCAGGTGTAGCAGTCTGGATTAGCTAAAAGTCTGTATATAAAAAAGGTGCACATTACTAGTATAAGAGATAGCACTCTGCTTTCACTCAAAGTCAAAGCAAATGACGTTCAGTGTTTGCTAAAAAACTGTCAAAAAAACATGAATGTGCACATGCACTGCAAAATAATGACATGCAATATGTGAAATAAACAACAAACACATCTGTAGCATGGCAAGTTGTGCACAAATAAGTAATGTTGGTGCAGTTCAAAAATGACGTCTGTAATTTGCCACAAAATTTGTAGTGAGCATGATAATGCGCAAAATAACTGGCATTTTCGGTGTGAGACCACACGTCTGCTGCACAGAGTATATAAAGAGTGTGCCTTCTTTGTTTAAGTTTGAAACGTGTTTTTTTGCCTTTTTTGAATGTTGTGAGGCAACCGGTTAGTGATAGTGTGCCTTGATTTCAGCTTTAATACTCATTGAACCTTTGTGCACGTGGTATTTCTTTTGCTATATTTTGGAAAGTTGGATTTAATGGAATCTTAAATGGAATCTCTGTCAATGGAAAACAATTCGAATTTGGTCTCTGCAGAGCCAGCCAATGTGGTAAATTGATCTCTTTGTTGAACATGAGCAGTATGTTCATGTAAATACATAGCTGTATTGAAGCATGAGAGCTTTAAATTAAATTAAATTAAGATCTATGTGATTTAATCACATGAAATGTTTTGTTCTGTCAGGAAGAACAAGTGCATATGCCATCAGTTGTGAGCAGCACTGCTGATGAAGGGGCAAAAATTGACGTGTCAAAGCCTGTTGATGAGGAGAATCAGCAGCCTGTGTCTGAGCAGCAACAGCAACAGCCTGTGCATGAGCAGCAGCAGCACCAGCAGTCTGTGGATGAGCAGCCTGAGGCACAGCAGTGTACGTCACCCAGTGGAGCTGCTGAAGCTGAGCTTGTGGACAGTAAGCGCATACTCTTATATACCAGTATATGAGTATGAATCAGTATACGAGTATGAATACATGTGTACAGTATAGTGGGCCATATACTAGTACTGACACTGAAAAAACGATTAGGTGCTTCCTCTGGACACTTGGGCAATGAGGCCTACAGCAAGAAAAAGGCGTTTGACCAAGACAGAGACAGGCTCAATTACTTTCCATCAATTGCTGAGGGGGAACTGAAGAGGTACCCTTACATTCCAATTCTTGGAGAGGAACTGTTCCCCCAGCAGCGTGCCTTCTTGGAAAGTGACACTCATTTGGATCATTTGGAGAAGCTTCCAGTTTTCGAAGGAACCATTGTGAGAACTATATACATTTGAGCTGTTGCACTATACTGTACCAGTGAATTATACTCAACATTTAGGAAGTGACTGCTGGTGACAGTGGCAAAAGTCTTGGCAATCACCTCTTTGTGGGCAAGAAGAGTCTGGCTTTGGACGCCATTGAGATGGGATTGCCTGGCACCCATCAGGCTCTGTCACTGGATGAAAAGGTTGAGCTGCTGAGAGCACTTGACAAGGTAATGTTGGGTGCATGTTGGTATATACTGGTATATATACTGGTACAGGTACAGAAGTTAATTGTTGTAGTACCAACGACTGAAGATGGGTAGTACAAAGGTGAAAATCATCTCGCCAAAGTCGAGAGTGCAAGTGGCTGACAGCGGTCGACTGTGGTCTGGGAAAGTTGTGGAAGCCATGATAGATGCCAATGGGGACATCTACTATCGCAGCAACTTCAGCGAGAGCAAGTGTAAAGACACCTCTGTATGTTACTTTATACTAGTTGTTGCATTGTTGCAACAGTGAAATGCTTGCTTGTTCAGTTTCACCACTTCATGCGCTGCAGACCTGCCGACCCAGTTTGCCCGATCCCAGACACTTTGCGAAGTGAACCATCGAAGCTGGCTATGGCTCGGTACTTAGAACAAATTCAAACGGTGGGCAGGCAAAAGCAGAAGGCGCTGGGTGACTGGAGCGGCCATCTGTGCAATGTCACTGTCAATGGCCAAATCCACAACGCCATTATCGAGCTTGTGGACCAATTCAATCACAAGGTCACATTCTATGACTTGGACTCTAAGGTGGTTGATGAAGTTTCAACGTGGAACCTTTACTCCGTCGATGGATTGAAAAACCTGAGGTGACCTAATGTAAATTGTTATACTCTGAGTACTTATACTAGTTAGTGTGTTTAATTGTAGGGAGATTGCCGTTTCGGAGCCCAGCTTGGTCACATGCCCTGGTCCGAGCCCCGGCGGTGGTGTTCTGGATACGTTGCCAAGACTGCCAGATGACCCACCAACAGGCTCTGGCTCTTTCACCCTCAGCAAACCGCAACTTGCCAAAGCTGCTGCGTCAGCTGTGGCTTCTGAGCAGGCTCTGAGATCCAAAAAAGGTGGCAAGGTGGCGAAAGAGGGGGTCGACATCTCTAGTGAAAAGTATGTGCATTGTTATACTAGTACACATTTACTCAGTATTGGCTCAACTGCGTGTCAACCTTACAGTGCTACTGCTCTTGTCACTGCTGCTGTGGCTTCCGTTTCGGAGAAAGTGCTGGGTCAGTTGAAAGGCCACTATGACAACTATGCAGCGGATGTGACAAAAAGCTTGTCTGCGATCAGTACAGACCTCAAGGGCGTCATTTGCGAGGTCCGCGCAGTGAGAGGTAATGTTGCTATATACGAGTATAAGTGCTTAAGCCAATGGGATGGCTGTCATTACAGCACAGTCGAGGGAGCAGATGCAATCGGCCAAGGACATTGTTCTTGGCCAGACGTCGAATGCGGAAGAGGTGCTCAAGGTGGCTCAGGGATTGGTTGGACCCACTGATGCCACCAGTGCACAGTACAAGAGCACGAATTTGGGGCGCTTGGAAACGAAAGTGGAAGATTTGATTGAGAAACTGAATTCTCTGTTGGAAAAGCAGAAAGTCGAACGAGCATCAGGCAGCAAAGCTGCAGCTACGGTAAGTGCTGTGTTTTGGTGGGAACGCTGTGTGCATGTTGACTAGCTGAGTATAAGAGCATAAGAGATGCTTATACTGTTCAGACTTTCCATCCGGATGTGGTCGTTGGCAGCCAGCTTAAGGTTACTGCTGCCGCTGGCGCTGACAAAGACTTGACGAAGGAGATGCAAAATTTGGATGCCCAGAACACCGTGTGTGCGGGCGGCAGTGCTGCTGTGGTGGCCCACGTGGCTGAGAACACTCCTCTGTCAGCTGTGTCTAGCCTGCGGCCGCAGGACAGCGCCAGCGGTGGGGATGGCTCAACAACAGCTCGATTTAGTGGCAGAAGGAACATCGTCCCCAAAGTGCTGCAGTCACAGTTTGACGATGGTGTGTTATACTTGTATAAGGTATCATGGCATGGTATACTGGTATACTCAATGTTTGTCTTTTCTCGGTTCAGCTTCGAACCAGTCTCTCGTGTCAAATGCGGACAGCATCGTAAAGGATGCGACGAAGCTTCTGCGAGACAATGGCTTGGACAAGGACATCCTGAATGGCCTGGTGAGGTTTTTGTTGTTCCCCAATCGCTGCTAAAGCATGGAAATCTGCTCGCCTTTTCAGCACTTGCGGCGCATTTGCCCCGCACAGGTCACGTCGGACCGATCAGTTTCGCTCTATACTGTTGAAGAAACGATCATAGAAGCGTCCAAAGAAATGTTTGTCGATGAAGAGGCGTCTGAACCGACCAAACTCTTGACTATTTTTGGGCTTTTTGAGAGAGATAAGAGAACAGGAGGGACGGTTATCAATGGCTTCCCCGTCGACATTATGCCTCCACTGTTGACTCAGTCTCTTTCTTCTGCTCTCTTGAATGCCAGAGGGAGCAAAGCTGCTCCCATGGAAGTAACGCGAGGCATTCTGAAGGCTCTGCAAATCTTTTACAATTATCTCTGCTTGCTGGCTGGACCGCTCCCCAAGCCGATTCTATTCCAGCGTAGGTTTATATACTCGTATTAGTAATTATTACTAGTATTTAATGTTACTTTGCTCATCTTTAGAATGTCCTTCGAACAAGGGCTTTAAGTGCAGTCAGGGGACGCTGGCTGACATGATTACCTTGAACTGCGAGCCATTGAAGTCTCTCTTGGTGTTCATCAAGCGCCACTTGCAGACTGGCAAAGAGGTCACAATACTTAGCATATGCTTCTATACCAGTATATCAATGATGAAAACGCACTTCAGGAGCAAGTCGCCGCTGGCATGTGGGAAGCACTGAGAGCTTTCCAGCGATTCTACTGGAAGGTGAAAGACCGGCAGTCTCCCAAAAAGAAGACAACCAAGATGAGAACTTCCACCAGCAGCTCTTCGTGCTCTGTCATTGACACACAGGCTAAGAGGATGCAGCAGCCCACCACCAAAGACAAAGAATCCAGCAGCCAGCCTGTTGCTCCGTCTCTGGTGGCCGGGTCTGGCAAGCCAGTGCCAGTTGGCAAAGCCAGTGGCGCCCCAAAGGCGATTCCCACGGGAAAAGTCGCTGACAAAGGAGACAAGCTGAAGCGGCAGCTGGACGACAGCAGCGACAGTGGCCGTGTCCCGAAGAAAAAGCGGAAGACTGGTGGTCCGTCTACGTCGACTGAGCAGGTGGCTGCCAAGTCGGGAGCTCTGCCACTAGCTCCGCCGCCTCTGCCGGCAGTGACTGCGGCTGCGCTGGTGACTGTGGACACTTCTTCGAAAGCGAAAGCTGACCAAAAGAAGGAAAAGCTGGCGAAGCTACAGAAAAAATTGGGTACGTTAATTCTGTGTGTATACTCAGCAAAGACCGCTTATACCGAGATAAGTCCGTTTTCAGAGAATATGTCCCCAGAGTCTCGCAAAGCCTACAAGAAGCAGCTACGAGAGAAAAAGGCAGCTATGGAAAAAAAGCAGTGAAAATGATCCGTACGCACTAGGCGTTTGTTCAGATCTCGTCGGTGACTTGTCGTCGTTCAGATCTCGTCAGATCCCCGTTCAGCCCATTGAAATACACCGCTTTTTGACATGTGAGATTGCAATCGCTACCAGTGTTGATTACCTGTGGTTGTGGTGGAGCGCATTACGCTACGTGCTCCCGTTCAGTTTTTGCAAGTTAGTTATGTCGACCGAGGAGGAGGACAGCCGGAAGCTAGCGTAAGGTTATACGTATACTAGTATACATATGCATACTAGTATAGTGGTAGGTACCAGTATACCGTTGTACCCATTATACCAGTATTTTAGGAAGCTCACAAAAAAGTATGAAAAACTGAAGGCCAAGTCTGTCAATTTGGAATCCGAGAATGGCACTTTGCAAGCCAAGAATTCTGCTTTGAATGGCGAGAATTGCAGCCTCAAGGCGGAGAAAGAACAGCTGCAGGTGGATGTGACGGACCTTGAGAAGAAAGTGAAACAGTTGGGCAAAGTCACTGCTGAGCAGGCGTGTGCCTCTGCATCTAACACGATGCTCAAACAGGAGATTCAGCAACTCCAGGCTAAAATTGTGACCTGTCAGGCTGACTTGCACATGGCCGAAGGCAGGAACAGGTTGCTGCAAGAGTTGCTGGAGCGCAAAGAGAAAAGAATTGAAGAGGTTATGCACAGTATAACAATGAGTATAAGAGTGAAACATAAAAGTGGTTGTTTCAGCTGGCAGTTGCATCTCAGGCTCGAGCCAAGGAAGGCAGGGAGATGCCGATGGACAGTGCATGCACCGACCCAGTTCACACTCCACTTCCAACCCAGAAGGGGCAATTCAGTAGGAAGCGTGAGGCAGCCGTGCACAACGGGCCACACGCTGCCCATTCTGGGAAAAGGGTTCCGTCAAAAAGTGACTTGGATCAGCAAAAGCGATTTGAGGAAATCCACAGCAGTGGTGTGGAGGGCGTGGACTATGTGCGAATCAGGGCTGGTGTGTTCGCATCACTGATTCCCGCAAAATGCTATGGCTATCCGTCCGAAGCTGGCACCAACTGTGTCTTGCCACCCAATGCGAATGTGCCAGCTGAGGTGCGTAAAAAGTGTCGTGCATAGTTATACCAGTATAATGCTGGGGTCTGTGCTTGGTAGGTGCTGCTCATTGCAAAAGCGAAGGCAACTTCCAAGCAGCAGGAGGTGATGAGCAGGAGCGATGATGATCACACCAACTCTGTCGAAGCAGAATGCACTTATGTGCAGCAACTGGTCACTTGCTTGTTCTGCTCATTGCTGGCTGATCTACAAGGACCAGTCTACTTCAACGGTAGTACATTACTGTTGAAGTCTACACTGAGTATACAATGAGCTGTGAGAGAGGACGCACAACTCTGTTTAAGGGGGCCGACCTGTCCAAACCTCCACATGGGATAAGCGGCCGGATGTCACATCTGACTTCATCATTGACCAGCAGCCCGCCTTCATCAAAAAGATTTTCCAGGTGGCGCTGAACGACAGTGACCTCGATGAGGTATATGACCAAATACTAGTATACATTCACCATACTGGTATCAGCTGTGTTTAAGGTCAACAAGAAGAAGGTGGTCGTTGCGACCATGGCGGGTGTGTGGAACAATTGGTTGAAGTCCAGGAACAGTGAGGCCGTCTTCAAGGGCACAAAGAAACCGGCATTTGAAAAGTGCCCTCTGCCACCAAACCTGCTTAAAAAAAAGGATGCCGCTCAGCACAAGGCGAACCAGTTGCTGCGTGAGTGTCTATACTCTTCGTGCCTGCCACAGAATGTATGAGGATGAATCGTGATTCACTGGTATAGCTCATGTCATACATACTCTCATATACTGGTATAGTGCATTCAGTCAACATGGTGTTTCTGTTCAGCGGCACTGCCCCCCCTCGCTGATGGAAGGGCGCTGGATGGACCTCTGTGGGGCGACGATGCACAGCCAGCCAAGGGCCGCAAGAAAAGTTTGAAGGCGAAGAAGCCAAGCAAGGAGTCGGCTAGCACGTCTGCTAAGTCTGACGATGAAGAATTGGAAGAATTCCTCGATGTTGTCAGTGATATCGATGACAGCAATGACGATGACAGCGATGGCGCCAGCTCTTAGTCGATTTTACAGTACTGTTCTCGCGGTTGAGGCACATGTTGAAATAAAAGTTGAGCTGAACTGCTAGTGTAATAATGAAGTGCCAATTCTACTTGGTAATACTGGTTTTGTGTGCTATACCAGTATATTATGTGTCCAAACCTTGCAGCTCTGCAGCTTATGCATCACCTAATGGTACCTAAGGGTACAGCTATACTGCTGCTATACTGGTATATGTACTAAGGTGGTGTGTAATGCAACGACTACGAAAAAGACGACATCAGCGCTATGGCGAGCAGCAGCAGGGCCCATCAGCATATGAACTGGTACGTCACAAACAGTGACAGTGCTGGCTGCATGGCATTGTTATATTTGTAGGACGGTGTACCTGATAATGATGGTGAAACAACAACAGCTGCTGGCGGAGTTTCTACCAATGAGTATTTATCTGATGCTGAGCAGTTGCTTGGGGAGTCAGATGATGAGTCCAGCAGCAGCTCCAATGAGGCACACGAACCTGGCCCATCTACGAGTAAACAAGCTCCAAGAACTCTCAGAAAGGGACTAAACACTGCCTCCGAAGAACTGACAGCTGAGGCAAACAAGCACTTGAAATCCCTCCCACTTGACTACAAGTGGATAGATGGCGCAGTTGATGAGCTGCCAGACAAACCATGGAATCCCTCTCCTGATCTTAATACTCAAAGTGCCCCAGACTTACAAGGAAAGTCATTAACCAATATTTTTGTGGACATGGCCCAAGACTGCATCAAAGAGTTTGTACGCTGCACCAATCTGAAGGGGCGCAAGTTGTACCCAAATACTTGGCCTGACATGACACTGTCGAAAGCGCTAGTGTTCATTGCTTTGATTTTCTATTTTGATGTCACACACAAGCCCCGTCTGAGAGACTATTGGCGGAGAGAATTTCCTGACCCTTTTGTCCTCAAATCCAAACTTTCTCGACACAAGTTTATGGCTTGGCACAACCATCTCTGTCTCTATGATGAAGCTGAATATTCATCAGAAGAAAAACGCAACAACAAAATCTACAAAGTTGAAAAGTATTTAAATATTGCACAAAGGAATTTCCATAGAATGAGGAAGCCTTCATCCAGACACATCAGTCTGGATGAAGAGATGGCCGAGTTTAAGGTCCGTTGTTTAAGTTCTCATGTCTTAGTTTTGCACCATATGCATATACCAGTATATCAATTATAAATAAATAAATTTATCAATTACCAGATTACCAGTATAGGGAAGAAGTGGGCTGATACAAGTCATAAAGGGGAAGCCACGTGGAGAAGGGTTGAAGTACTACAACCTATGCGACCCCAGAACTGGCTATGTTTATTCCACGATGCTTCACTCATCAAATCACATTCGGTTTCAAGAAGTTTGGGGCCGAATTGTGGCCATTTGCTACAAATTATTGGCTGGCCAGCCTGATGTTGGAATTCCATCCTTCCTTGACCAAGGCTTTTATGTAAGCATTTTACAAACTAAATACTAGTTATATAGAGCAAACTGCCTGTGCTTATTGTGTCTAGATATATACGGACCGATATTACACAACAGTCCAAATGAACTATTCCATGGCTCAGCGCAACACTTTCTTTTGTGGTACTCTGCGACGTGAGCAGAGATCTCATCTGCCTGTGCAAATAATGCAAGCTTCTAAAGCTTGCAATACCCCTGCAGCAGTGAAAGCACTTAAGAGGGGCCACTCCATAAAGGTTGCCAGCAATTATGGTCAGACAATTCATGCCAAAAGTAATTTTAATACAAAACTAGTATACTAGCTATTACTACTATAGGTGAAACAGTGGCAATAACTTGGATGGACGCAAGGGCTGTTACCTTTCTCTCATCCCTGCCAAATGTCAACAGTGACAGCACAGTGTGCTACCGAAAAGGAAAAACTTCCAAAGGAGAAGTCTACCGATTGATGATTTCTCAACCAGCAGTGGCACACGAATTCAACAAGCAGATGGGTGGGGTGGACCTACAGTAAGTCCTTTTGACAATGTTGATTCCATTATACTGCATTTTCTACTGGTATACTGTTTCAGCGATCAACTGTGCGCATCGGTGAAGCACCACAGACGGTCCACCCGCTGGTACATGTCAGCATGTGCACTGCAATCGTTGGACTGGTGCTGTGCCAACAGCGGTGTCCTATACCGCGAAGTCACCAATCCATCAGCGACAAATGCAGCTGTCAAAATGGAAATAGCAAAAAGGTTGCTGGATCTACACAATCATATGGAGAATCAAGAGATCACTCCAGCTCCTTCTGCTGTGAATCACGTCCCATCAAAGCCAACTCATCTGCCATGTCCTTTGGCAGCAGCAGAAGTGAAACAAATTCGCTTGAGGAAAGAGCTTGGACACTTTCCTAGACAGGCAAAGGTACAGTTTGCAAAGGTATAGTTTGTGCATGTTTGTGTGCATGCCTGGTACAGCTGATAATGTATACTCGTATACCAGTATAAACTATGTATATACTAAATTGTTCAGGCTTATCGAGAGTGCCAAGGGCATAAGCAGCGCCTACGCACCAATTACTACTGTGACCGCTGCAAGGTGTTTCTCTGCATCAACAGTGGCTGCTTTGAACGATTCCATACACAAATCAACTACCTCTTTGACGATCCATCACTGAGAACCCGAAGGATGGGACGAACGGAACAGCAGTTCTAGGACCGTACTTGTTCGATTGATTTCTGCTGCATCTGCATTGTTCACAATTGTTACCATGCTCTTTCATCTACTAGTATAGGCAAGCTTGAGTGCAGGGTCGCATGTGTGACGTGATGGGTGTATGCCGTGTGACGAGTGATGAAGATGTGGGGCCTGTGGTGGCTGAGTATAACAATTAAACATTGGACTTGCACTACAAGTATATGACATGTCTTTTCTTTACTAGGCATGCACCCCAACCTCTTATACTCCGTATAAGAAAATTGGTTTTTATACTAGTAAGAAAGGTCCTGGGGACATTTTGCTATACTAATGAACTTGTTATACTTGTATGTACTGGACAGTTCCAAGTATACATATAGCTTATACTCCTAGTAGCTGCAGATACAGTTATATACGAGTATACAGTCATTTTTGGGGTGATAATTTTGGGGTCCACCCCATAGTCCACATATGTGGGGGGGTGGAGCCCAAAGGGGTATTGTAAAATGTACTCTAACAAGCGAAATTTTAGTGGTTCAGATCATGATAAAAGAACATTGAAAAGGACGCAATGTCAATCACTCGTATCATTTTAGACCAGTTGTGGACCAAAAGATGCCCACTTTACACACTATTTTGGTGCGAAACGTTCCATTGCAACCCTGCCCTTCCACAACTTCCTATTTCCTCCACATTTTGCCCGGGATGGCTCTACACCCCCTAGAACCCCCTAACAACCCCCTGGCTTCATAACCAACAACCTACACCTATGTGCCAGAGCAGACAGCAAATCAAAAGCTGCATTAGCCAAGACGACCACGCACCGACGTTCCTGCCCGCCCTCCAGTGGTCGCGCTTGGGGCGCGCCCTCAGGAACTTGGCCATGTCGAAGTAGGTGAAGTCCGAAGGCATGGGCGCCAGCATTCGGGCCACCTTCGAGTCGAGGATCGCTTGCACTTCGGTCAGCACGCGCTGCTCTCTCTTCTCATTCCCGTCTTCCGTCTCGTCTGCATCATCTCCAGTCTCGGCTTGATCCCCATCCTTCCGCTTATCCCCGGCATCCGGCTCGGGCAGTGCGAAGCCGTCCGCATCCTCATCCAGGTCCGGAGGCGGGCCGTCGTCCAGGTCGGGATTCGAAACGTCCTCCTCGCCACCCAGCCCAATCGGGGCGCCGTTGGCAGCGGAAGTGAAGTTAGGGACACCTTCGGGGACGCCGGTCAGCTTGCCGAGCTGCTCGTCAAAGTCCTGACTGTTCTAGAAATGCCAGAACAGCACAGAATTACCAGCCAGCCTTGAGACGCGAGCAACGCCAGTCAGGGACGCACCGACAGATTGAGCTGTTCCTGCGAGACAAAGCTCTGCCGTCGCTGGGCGCAGTCGCGCTCGTGCTTCTGCACGAACCAGAAGTCCTTGACCGAGGGACAAATCTCGCCCCACTCCCCTTCGGACAGCGTCTTCAGCAGCTCTGCAAACAGCGTTCTCGACATTCATGCATGGAACATAGGGCAGGGCGCATCCAGTCGTATAGAATCACACCGACTCGGCTTTGCCCTAAAAAGTTGGGCACCAACACCATCGACCACCCACTAACAACGCTGTGTAACAAACGAAATGGCGCAACTACAGTTGGGAAGACGACAAGGGCAAACAAACCACCCTCACTCACTGAGACCGAGCGTTGGTTGAATCCGGGAGTGTGGATACCATACCGCCCCAAGCCCGGGGAAGGGGGGGGGGGTCGTACAGAGTAATGGGGGCGTTCTCCTTTCTCATTTTCGCTCAGATCAAAGGTCCGATTTCTCGTTGAATTCGTCCGCAGCAGTGGAACTCGAACCTTGAAAGGTGTCTCTCTCTTGTGGGTCCTGCTCCATCCTGAGCTCTGGGGGCGGCTGGCGCGGGTCGGCGAGACAGTGGAGACGCAGATGGGCGCCGTCCGTCGCAACTTTGGTCTGGTTGAGCAGCAGGCCGCTCAGCGCGCCCTCGTCGAACTGGGCGCACACTTGCCGGAACAGCGCGTCGTCCTGCACGCACGCACAAACTACTGTACTGTAGGGTTGCACCGGTCAGTGTGGGCAAACGACAACAAGAATAAACAATAAAAAACAATTTTCCTACTTTTCATAGCTCAAAATACGGAGATCAGTCAGTGTAGACGGTTACATCACAAGCGCTCAGGTGAACTATGCCGTTCTCATCACTTCTCCGCTGTACAAAAGACAGCTCTCTCTATGAAAACTACCGTACCTACATTGCGCGCGCGGGTGACATTCGAGTCCTTTAGCTTTCCCACGCACGCACGCACGCACGCACGCAGTGACTCGCCTCGTATTGCACGTCAGCGATTTCCATGTCAATGGCGCGGGTGTCGATCTCGATGGTCGCTTTCGTGCCGCGCATCTTCTTCTTGGGCCGCCTGCTCTTGCCGCCCTTGCCCTCCTCCCCACCCACACCCTCTCCTCGACTGTCCTCGTCCACATCCTCTCCTTCCTCGCCTGAACCAACGCCAGCCACTTCACCCTCAGCAACGTACTTGCCTTGCCAGGGCGTCGCAAAGAGAAGGGGTATAGGGGGTGGGGGGAATTTTGCTATTGCCATTTCTTGGAAGAAAATGTCAGCCCACTACCGCTTGGCAAAAATATCGCTACTTCCTTTCTTTGTACGACATCGTGGCTGTGCTGAGTGCGCGCTCGCACGCTCGAACGTGCACCGGCGTACCGACACACGCACGTACTGACCGCGTCGGTGCTTCTTGGCGCCGGGTCCGATGCAGGTGACGATGCGGTTGGTGTCGTCGTAGAGTTTGTCGACGCGGTAGCCGTACAGCTTGCTGCCGATGTCCAGAGCCGTGCCCGCCTCCTGTAAGTTAGTCCGTGCGTGCGTGGACTTCACCTACACACATATGGGTTACAGTATGCCAATCATTCATGCCATCGTGCGGTTTTCTATTGGTAGAAATTTGCATATTGGATAGAGTAGCGGTGCAGTGCTACCGTAAAGGTGGGATTGGCCTTCTCGCAGAACTCGTTCAGGTCGAACTTGAGCAGGAACGCGTTCTTCGTGTTGATCTTCTGCAACGACAATCTCCGCTACTGACTACTGCTATATTGAACTATTTAAAGAATTAACAAAAGTAAAACATTGAAAAACGTAAACAAAACTGGGAAACAATTCGACTTTGCTAGGCGACATTACGTTAGCGGGTCGACTTTGTCAATTAAACTAGAGGTGTGATTAACAACATAAATTCAATCTTCACTGCTTAATAAAATTCAAATTGAAATGAATTACATTTTTCGTGTGTAGAACCATCATCTGCCGATACTGGTCGACGACTTCTTCCTGCGTTAGACCCTCGGCGTTTGGCACTTGACTGAATAATCAATATACAGATCAACAAACAGAACAGTTAATATGCTTGCAATGATTTTGAAAACAAAATTTAACCGAATTTCGGGCGCGTTCGACGTCGACGGCACAGACGCATCGGCGTCTTCTGTTACCTGTCGGCGAAGGCGCTCCAACTTTTGCTGAGCCTAAATTCAACAACGTCGTTTTAACTCGACAATATTTTGGAAACATTGAAAATGGTTTCGAAATTCAACCTCACCTCAACCCAGAGGTTACAACTATTATCCAAGTGAACGGCAACCACTACTCGATATTGACAGGAAACTCATAATTTGATTTAAATTAAAAAAAAACTTAGAGCAACCTCCTCATCCTCGCCGAGCGCCTCCAATCTCGCCGGTTTCTTGCGAAAATTCAAACCCGAGTTGGAAACCTTCGAATTTTCGCCAACGTTTTCAGTTTCCGACGTGCCGACGACTGGCGTAGTGTGGTTGGCTCCATTGCTCGCCAAAATTTTCGGCCGCTTCTTGGGCGAAATCTGCTCGAATTCTTCATCGTCGGACGAAGAATCCCCTATCTTTTCTGACATTTTCCTCTGCATTTTTGAATTTTTCGATGTCTTCGCCTTTTCGTCTCCGTCAGCAAAGTTCGAACCTTCGCGAAAGCGACGACGGCGGCGCGCGTCGTCGTTCTCCTTTTCCACTCTGGAAAATAATTGAATTCAAATAGGTATTCAGAATTTCAGATTTAATTATTCATAATTAGAAAAAAAAATTAAAATATTGCTCTTCCAGCAGTAGTTTGGTTAATAATCCTCACGTTGCGGAGGGCATATAGACGACCGGTGATGCGAACACAATTCTCGTAAATTTCAAATAAAATGAAAAAATTCAAAACATTAAAAGTTGTACGAAATGTTTTCCCGCGGGCACTATAACGAGTCTATACCTGCAAAAATTCAAGTGTATACTGTGGTACGGTAGCACCCAAATAAAACTTTAGTACGGTTGGGCGGACGGTTGCGTTGATTGCATGGTGCCGAGAGGCAGTACGGTAGGTTGGGTGCTTTGTAGAGTGCACTAGTGATGGGGCCAAGCTGGCGCGTTGCCGTTGGCTGCCCTTTAGTCAGCCGGCTTTACGCCGCGTTTTTGTTCTAGCTATAGATCGACCGACGCATGATTGCATGCGCGGAAATTGGCTTGGGAGCTAGCTAGCGCGCGAGCAGCGAGGCTGCTCGTCTGTTGAGTTGGGCGAATACAAATCAAAAGGTGAGAGAGCGAGCGAGCGAGAGAAGCAAGCCGTAGCAATTGGTGCGCTGAAAGCAGCCGACACACAACCTACAGCGCTCGCGACAGCGGCGACGATGAACACATTCACTGCGACTCACTCACTCTCGCAACACGCACCGCTCGAAACGGGGAATACACCTTCACACGCCACTGCCGACGAGAACAACAACAAATTAACTAGCACTAAGAGTCACAACACGTGAGCTTTGCTTTAGACAACGAGCAATGCTCACGAGATTTAGAAGGCGAGCACTGAGAGTATGACGCGTCACGCGTCACGTCAGTGTGAGATCGACGTGTCACGTCCGCCACTCGTAGGAGAGCAAGTCTGTGAGCCGCACACCGACCAGTCGGTGTCGGCGCGATTTCCACGATGAAACTGCGGGAGTGCGGCTGCGGGTGCAGCGGTAGTAGGTCCACGCAGACGCGCGCACCCACCTTCGCTCGTCCTGAAACAGGTGGTTTGAATTGAACTCCTGGTAAATTTGCGCAAAATTATGCATGTATCATACACTTGTACCAAACATAGTATTGACTAGCTGAACGGAACGTAAAAAGTACCCGCACCGCAGCGAATCTACCCATTGGCGTTTAAAGGTCTGCAAAATGTCGCTAATCGTCTGAGTTCGCGCTACTTAGCGAGTCGTGTCACACGCGCAGACTCACTCTCTACAAGCACAGCAAGCGCGCACGCCCGCAGTGTCGTGTACAGTACGCCTCTCATGGTTCCACGCCGATGCGCCAAGCAAGACCGCTTATAAAGCCGAAACCTAAGCCTGAGTCTAAGCCTTAGCGAAGGCCTAAGCCTAACCTTATCAAGATCTAAGGCAGAGCAAAGCCTAAATCGCCTTCTGGCCGGCTAAAAGTGAAAGATACCGACACCCACTGCGGCCTGTTGCGGCCTATCGTTTGTCCATCACCCACACCCCTTCCCCCCTCTATCGTTCTGTGTCCCGCATGTGTTTCACAATTCTCTCATCTGAAGCGCCTGTTGCTGACCTATTTCGTTCCGAAGTTCGTATGCTCTCTTCCACCACAGCCAGCTTACCTGCAGGCGTATCGGCGATGATGACGTCCGGACCGACCCAGACTGGGCTCTATCTAATTTATTTATCATGTCAAGAACAATCGGACCCGCAGCGCACGCCAAAAGTACATATTTGCAAATCATTTGAATTCGTTTTCAGCCTAACATAAAATATAGAGCTCGCAGTCTTAGCCGATATGGACGCCGCAATGCGTTGTCCGTCCCACCTCAATCAAGCGGCTCCGCTGCAGAATATGCCATTCAATTCGTTCTGTCGCAGTTGAAATATTCCGAAGAGAAAGAAAGCATGTTTCACGACAATGCGCCCATCCTACGGGTAGGGGTACACACTTACTACAATGTGCACGGCATGAGAGCTTGTATTGCGAATTCAAGAACATTAACGGATGCCGCTTTGTGTGCAGGAGCGCTATATCAGCAGTTAGGATTTTATAAGAGAAACTGTTGCCTGTAAGCTCGTTCTTGTTTCTCACCGATCATTTGCGTTTACACGCAAATATTCTGCATAATGCGCTCCAAGGCTCGGGCACAGACGAGAAATTGCTGGGTCTCGCTCTCGATGCAGCCAGAATTGCCCACAGGGTTGTTCCCTTGGAATTTGTGGGCGACTTTGGCACTTACAATGAGATCAAACGCGAATGGACTGGTGAGAAGACATCGCAAAACCTCCAATTAGTTCCACCACCAAATTGTCCATTTCCGCCTGCCCCGCTATCCGTGGTGCCTCTAGAGTTTGTCAGTCCACCTACAAATTACCCCCTCATTCAAATCACCTCCCCCTACTAGGTAAATAGCTACCGTCTGTGAAGGCCAAATTTCTCAGTGTTTGGGTGTATGTATGTCCGGCCCCACCTTCTACGCCAAATGAAAGAACTAGCTCTGGTGGCTAATTAGATGGATTGCTGTATTTGAGAGGCCAGCTTCCGTATTTCGAGGCGGTTGTCTACGGTAAAACACGAGCGAATACAAAATAAATGTTTCTATCATTCGTTGCAAATTGATTGTGGCGAATGCGCAAGATCACACTCTAGCTGATTGTCAGTTTATAGACGAATACGTACGGTACGGACATTGTAGGCATGCTCGGTTATTTGGAAAACAATACAGTTGATATTGTCTGTGATGCGCATACCGTCACAACCGAGCAAAGGCTGCAATTCTTCGACTTCTCTATGCCCTTACTAGAAGCGCCTCTATATTTCATTGGAACCAAGCCAGGTGATGCGGTGGGGGCTCTAGGCATGCAGATTTACGTTAGATCAGCACAATAAGAAATGGACGTTAATTCGACGTCCATCTAATTAATTGCGTCGCGTCCATCTAATTTGATGACACGTCCATCTAATTTACGCAATTGACGATACGTCCATCTAATTGTTGGTACGTCCATCTAATGTGACTACACGTCCATCTAATTGGATGAGACGTCCATCTAATTTGTCCAATTGATGCTACTGTGCTATTGATGCTGCACTATGCTGGGTACCAGTGTTGATGGCGGGCAATGTCGCCGCTGACAAGGCCTTCCACCCGATCGGCATCGCGCTCTGCCTCACCAAAACGGGAAGCGACTTCGAATTTGTTTGTCACAGAGTGACCAAAGCCGCCTTTGCCAGCAACGGCACTGTCTTCCGCCCAAGCTTTGTCATTGCCCCGCGACCGGCGCCCGCTTCTTCGTCCGCGACGACATGACCGAGATGCAGCGCGAGGCGGACAAGAAGCTGCGCGACCGCCTCAAGGAGCTGCGCGCCCAACACCCCAACAGGTTCCTCGTCATTCGAAATGGTGAAATACAGGAAAAAATCAATGGTAGACTGCAGAATTTTCATTAGGTGGCTTTACTTGTAAAGTAAACCGAGCACCCTTCCTATTTTGCAATATACGCTCAGTGCATAGTAAGCTAGTTGAATTGCATTTTGAGCTAGATAAGTACGAGCGTGGTAAATTGCCCCTAGTATTTCTGACTGAAAGCTGGTTAAGCCCCGACGATCTCGACAGTGTCTTGCCTAGATGCGACGACTACGTCATTTGCCGCCAGGATAGATTAGGAAGAAAGGGAGGGGGTGTTGTCGCTATGATCCCAAGGTATCTCCCAGTCGGAATTCCTGCTAACTCTTCAAAATCTTGCGAATCATTTGAAGGTTTCTGGTTGGACATTCATACAAAGGGTGCCCCCTTCCGACTAGTCTTAGTTTATCGTACACCAACGTACACGGGCTCGACCACCAACCTACTCGATTTTCTTGAGTCTGCCATGCAGACCAGATCCCCTGTTGTTGTATTTGGCGATTTTAATTTCCCGGACATAAACTGGGGTGACTACACTGTTACCCCTGGAGCTAGTCGTTTGACAACTCAGTTTCTACAAAAAGTTTGCGAACTAGGTCTTGAGCAATTTGTATTCCAGCCAACCAGGGGAAACAATATTCTAGATCTGATTTTCTGCAACCAGCCAACCTTTGTACAGGGTGTCCAGGTCCTACCCCCACTCCCCACGTGTGACCATAATACGATTACTGGGTTCTTGCCTGTAGGTGAGGATGTCTTCCTAAATCCAAGTCCTGAAACATTTAGAGACTTCAAAAATGCGAATTATGAAATTATGGTGGATGCATTGATAAATACTTATGACTGGTCAGTCGTTTTTGAAGGTATGTTTGATATCAATATCCTATGGTCGACTTTTTCTGCTATTTTAAATGACTTAATACAGCGTCATGTGCCTCTTCGCATCACCAAACAGAAACAAAACCCCCAAAAAAAACCTCATTGGCCTGCTTCAGTTTGGAGACTGCATAAGAGGCAACATGACCTGTACATCAAATATAAAAGGTCAAATACTGCTCAGGCGTATCAGAATTATTTAGCCGCTGCCAAATTAGCCCGGGAGGCCAAAAAAGCAGTACATGCAAAAGTCGAGTTTAGAGTTTTGAATTCCAAGAATAAGAAAAAATTTTTTTCATATGTAAATGGGAAAATGCGCTGTAGGCAGACAATACCTGCTCTGCAGAAACCTACTGGAAACATGGCCTTCAGAGACCAAGATAAAGCCGATCGCCTCAATAAATTTTTCGCTTCTGTGTTCATTGAGGATGATGGAGTCCTACCCCAGTTCCAAATCCAAAGACATGAGAATATGCCTAATGAAATTAATTTCGCCCCATGGGAGGTATACTATGCATTAAACTCCCTTGCCAACAAACTTAGTTCTGGCCCCGATGGCTTCCCTCCAATTTTATTTAAGAATCTGAGATTAGGTCTGGCAGAACCCTTGGCACATATTTTTAACTTTTCGTTTCGCCTAGGCAAATTACCAGATGAGTGGCGGTTGGCAAACGTTACCCCTATATTTAAGAACAAGGGTTCAAGCTCAGACGTAGCAACTACAGGCAATCAGTTTAACCAGTGTTGCATGCAAGGTGATGGAAGGACTAATTGCCAAATCACTGACTGCTGCTTTTGACCGGAGCTCATTAATTACATCCAGTCAACATGGCTTCATGCATAAAAAATCAACCATTTCTCAGCTGCTTGAATGTTTCAACGACTGGACAAAAGCAGTAGACAGTGGCCTTGTATTGATGTCATCTATCTCGATGTTGCCAAAGCCTTTGACACAGTCAGTCACCCAAAGCTTATGCATAAGTTGAGATCGTATGGTATTGGGGGACATATGCACACCTGGTTGTCTGATTTCCTATGTAAACGTTACCAACGAGTCCATATCAATGACTGTTTCTCTAACTGGGAACCTGTCACCAGTGGTGTTCCACAAGGGTCCACTTTAGGACCCTTATTATTTTTGCTCTACATCAATGATTTACCTATTCAGGTTGTCTCTGCCTCTATGAAACTTTTTGCGGACGACTGTAAGCTTTACCTGTGCACACCCAAGAGCAACCCGAATTTTGCCCCACTTGGTGCCGATCTAATGGCAGTGAAAAACTGGTCTACAGCGAACCAACTAAAATTGGCGCTAAATAAGAGCTCTGTCCTCCACATGGGCAGAAACAACCCAGAGTATAGTTACGAAATTGATGATGTTATGCTACCCGTTGAAAATACGGTCAGAGACCTTGGCATATTGGTTTCTGACACTTTAAAATTCAATGAACACATTCAAGCAATGCAAAAATCCGCCTTCATTGTGTCTTATCGTATTTTTCAGTGTTTTGATACAAAAACCAGAGATTTTCTTTTCTGTATGTTTAAAACCTATGTGAGACCAAAGCTTGAATACGGCTGCGAAATTTGGAATCCCACCTATCAAACCTACATAGAATGATAGAGCGAGTCCAAAGGTCATCACAAAACGCATTCCAGGCCTACAAAATTACACCTATCCCGAGCGACTCAAAATCTTAAACACTCTATCTTTGGAAAATAGAAGGAAAATTTTCGACCTGGTTTTGGCATACAAATTGCTCAATGGTCTGGTTAAAATTGACTACAACGCATTCTTCACACTTGGTAAGATAGGCGAACCCGTGGTCATTGTAGGAGGCTGGTCAGGACCCATGTACGACTAATACCAGAGCGCACTTCTTCTCTGAAAGGGTTATCCCAGTGTGGAATGGACTTCCAGAACAAATTGTCACAGCACCATCTCTGACGACTTTTCGTAATATGCTAAAATGCTTCTTGGGGGGAGGTAACCAAGGATCCTAGCGATCCCCCTCCTTCCCACTCGTACCCCATAGTATACTGTAAAACATGCATATGCATATATCGATATTGTCAACTCGTGGTGATCTATATATATAAAAACAAGGTGAATCTCGTGAGTTTGCATTTTGTGTTGTTGTTTTTCTTTTCATTTTGCTTTGCTCTCTTCGCGTTGTTTCTATGCACTTCCTCGTCGTTATTTTTTCTTTGCATCTTGCTTGTGACGTTTGGGACGAGTAAAGCCAAATAATAATAAATAATAATAATTGCCGATGCTGCCAGAGGAGGGGTGGATGGCGCCAGAGAGGCGCCCGTGGTATGAGGGCGCTAGTCCAGCGCTTCCACAACTGCGCCCGAGAGACGGTCCTCAAGACAGGACACGCCCTGCGCGTCGAGGCCTGTCTAGAGTTCCTCGGCGGCGTGCGAGCGCCTCCTCAGCTGGCGAAGGATCGCAGGACTGAAAGAAAAACCTTCAAGGTTGCGCCAGCTCTCCACTGCCGCTGGAATGCGTACGCCTTCGCCCACGAGGGCCGCCCAATGCTCTGCTGGCGCGAGGGCGAGCTGCGGACCTTCTTTGTGAAGGCCACTGGGTGGGGGTGCATTGGGATTGGAGGTCGAGGCCGTGCAGGAGTGGCGACAACGCAGCGAGGACTGTTCCTGGAGTGACTGGGACGAGTTCAAGAGGGACCGCTCTGCCTTCTGGCTAGTGCGGCTGGAAGGCGACGACTGGCAGAGTTTCAGTTGCGACTGTCCCGTCTTCTCAAAACACAGGATCTGCAAGACAGCTCGGCGTGCCGATCCGTGGCCGCGTCCCTAGCGTCGATGTCCCTGTCACCACGAAGCAGATCGCACTCGGCGTCAAGAAGCGCCGCGGCCGCCCCAGCAGAAGCGCGCCCAAATTAGATGGACGTGTCACGCAAATTAGATGGACGTAAATTCAAAATTAGATGGACGTGTCACGCATTTTAGATGGACGTGTACACCGAATTAGCTGGACGTAAATATTATCCCCATAAGAAATGCAGAATCAGAATCAGAACCAAGATGCAGTTTTATAAACCCTTTCGCTCACAAGGTTGCAATTCCCCGCATACCATCATACGCATGCCATGCTGTGATCAGATTTGGGTAAAGAAATGTATTTTTAATATAAAAAAAAAATCCGTCACGGCATATTTTATATTTTATTATTGGTTCCGTAACTGTGTGTTGTCCGTAACTGTAACTGTCCGTAACTAAGCGCTACTGTGTTGAGACGCCACGCTGCACAAAAAAAACCTCAAGGTAGTTCTACATACATTGCAAAAATAAGAAAAGTACCAAACGTGTTTGGTTCAGGCAGGCGTTTCATTTCAGGCATTTCACCCATAAAGTCCATTATGCTGCCATTCACAGTGTTCACACCAGATGTATACTTGGCTTTTTTCGCAGTCGTTCTGGTTGTTGTGCTGATCACTGCGATGACAGAAATCGCACCCATATGTCCCTCGTTTAATTTTGAACAGATTTCGAAGATTCGAGTCAAGTTGCCTTTGTGAGTTTTTTTGATTAGTTTGTTGACTTGCAGATTGATGCAGCTTTAACAAGAGCATTTGTAAAGTATTACACCCAGTATACACCCCTGGTTGACACTGACAAAGGTTTGGTCATATCGACAAATGTGAAACAATAGCTGTTTCGATTTTCGTGACGGCTCAGCAAAAATAAAAATAAAATGGACAACCAAATTGCTTCAAGCGACTGAAAGTTTCGTTTAGAGCCACATTCTCGATGAACCGCCACACCCACGTCATTTTTCTCTTGTTTCTGTATTTGTGCTTGTTCCTACAAGGGTTGTACCAAGGAAACTTGCTCGCAAAACTCATGATATTGCCGAGATCGCAACCAGTGCAAACTAAAGAAGAATTGATTGAGAAAATAGCCAGCAAAGAGCTGATCTTAGTCTCCAGAAACACCAAATGGTTCTTTTTCCAGGAGTTGAGGACTTCAAAAACGCAATTCTACAGGTGCGTGCGTGCCTGCCTGCGTGCACTGGTTGTCTACACAAAGTTTGCCTGAGTGACGTAGCGACATCCTTGTATCCTTTTGCTTTCTCATTTGCTTGCCTGTTATGTCGGATCCTTAAAGTAGACATTAGCTACAGAATTCATGCATACGCAGCGCTGTCTCATCGATTCCAGCTCTCTGCGCGACGCGTTGCGTCAGAACCCCGTCCGTCAGTTCTGCCAGCAAAACGTCAACCGCGCCTGCATTTTCGATCGCCTGGAAGAAGACTCCAAATTCGTCACCTGTCGCCAGGGGTGGTGCCCTACGATAAACCGTCCCATATAGGTACTTAAAGTACAGGGTGGGCCATTTATCTATCGTCGGTTTCCTTTCGCTTTAACTTCAGCGTTTTGCAACGAATCTGTTTGATATTTTAGGACAAGGTAGGTACACGTAGCGAATTGTATCCCTGAAAGAATTGAGAAAATTGGCTCACTACATAGTGGTAGTGGAAAAAAGGCTATCAGGTTGTACGCGTCAGCGTTACATTCGGATTAAGGAATCGTTACTAGGCAATAATTCGCTACTACTAAGGAATCGTAGTGTAGTGGTTAGCACAGGACGGGTATTCCTGAGATCTGGGTTCAAATCCCAGCAGGGCAATAGCCTTTTTTCCACTACC
Source organism: Paralinhomoeus sp. GSCO2_6 (assembly GCA_030248085.1). Classification (NCBI taxonomy): domain Eukaryota; kingdom Metazoa; phylum Nematoda; class Chromadorea; order Monhysterida; family Linhomoeidae; genus Paralinhomoeus; species Paralinhomoeus sp. GSCO2_6. The sequence goes on along the minus strand of JASAMY010001648.1, from coordinate 95,152 downwards.
TACTCTTTAAATGCTATGAGGAATCGTTGCACTTGTTTGCACCTTCGCTTGTTCACTAAATCTGCTTGCTTCGCCTTTCTTCTTCTTCTTGTTCGGCACAACCCCTCAGTTTCCCGGCGGTGCCACAGATCTGAAGAAACGATGCCATCTGATCGCGCTGCCACTGAGCGTGTCGAGCGGTTTTGCAGAGACCGGTTTTTCTTTGAGGAGGGGTTTGGACGCGAGTCTGCGAAGGAGACTCGATGAAGCGATCGTGCAGCTCAGAACTGCCGCTGAGACAGTAAGCTCTTGTTGTGGGTACTGTAGCTGCAAGTATATACGCAGCTTAGAGTGAGCGAACGTGCATGTCGATGGCAGACATGGAAATTTAAAAATTTGTGTATTCATTATATCCACCCTGGACAGGAGTAAGGTATGCAAGAGAAACAATTGAATTGAAACTGACATGCACACTGCGGTTCAGGCTACTTCCGCTCTGAAAGGGCGCCAATGCGCCGATTCAACACGATTGATCGAAGTGAAGCCCCTAGGCGTCTTGCAGACGTCTGGACTGTTCGCTTTGCTGTCTTTTGGATGGACGTTGGGATTTTTCCTCGTGGTTTTTGAACGCATAGTCGTGCTTTAGATTTACCTTTAGATCTACCGAGTTTCTGCGAGCTGTAAATGGCGTGTGGCGTTCTGTACGTGGCGCCGATTGGTAGTGCGCTGCCGATGTTGAAAGAAAAGCCTCCCGATTTACAAATTCTACTTGCACTTCACCTTCCTACAACCACAGCCTTCTAACCAGCTGCAGTCCAAGTTGTTTTTTTTTCAGCTTCTGGGGCTCCAGCACTGCTCCACGACAACGAACACAGAATGCAATGGTTGCCCAATTCTAAGCCATCGCAAACCTGGACAGATGTATCACTGTAGAAGATTGCGCAGGACTACAGTACATCGACTGGGCAGCTTAGGTAATTGGTGTCGACTACAATTGCTGGCTGGGTGAAAGCCTCGATAAGACGACTTCAGAATCGTTTGCCTAGGGAGAGTGCGCAAAGCGCTGTGATCATTCCATGGCGATTTTGCGCTGTATCTTGAGGAGTACGCCGACGTGGGGTCCGAGCTCGAGGGGCTCGTCGACGGGCAGCGACAATTTCTCACGGGCGACGAACTTCTCGCCGCTGTAGTTGGACGTCGCCAGCACCACCTGAACGGTCCGTCCGCCACGCACGCCTGCGCCCCCCCAGCCAGTCAGACGACGACCTTGAAGTCGGTGCCGTTGCTGCCGCGCACGTCGCTGCCGAGCGTCACCTTCGTCGAGGTCGAGTCGAAGTTCAGCGCCGCCACGTACGTCTGCGTCGCGCATTCGGAATTGCGGGAGTCGCGACAGCGGGGCTGGGGGACGGGCTTACGGCGAGGAGGCCGCCGCTGGCCTTGGCGAGGCGGTCGTCGACCTCGCGGCCGAAGAGGACGACGTTGTCGGGGGGCGCCTGGGCGGGCAGGAGGACGCGGCCCGCCTGCAGCGTCTCGTCGCGGCCCTTGAGCTTCGCGAGCTTCTTGAACGTCTTCAGCGGAGAGGCGCTCGCGTAGTAGGCGCCGGCGAAGTTCACCGCCTCGAAGTCCGCGTTCTGCGGCACCCGCAGCGCCGAGGCCGCGGAGAAGCCGCCGTGCGCCGTCGCGTCCCACTGCATGGCGCCCAACGAGCGTGGGTACGACGACGACGCTGCCTCGCCCTCCCCCTCCTGCCAGCGCGAGAGGCGGACTCAGACTCAGACTACAGAGGGTGCAGCAGAGGGTGCGAGCGCTCACGACGGCGCTGAGGGCGTCGTCCGTGAGGTCGCGCATGCCGACGTCGTCGCCGTAGAAGACGTTGGAGGCGCCGGCCGCGAGGACGGCGAGCATGTTCGCGAGCTCGAGCTGCTCGGCGCTGCCGTTGAACCGCGACGCGAGCCGAGCCGTCGCCGGGCTCGTCAGCTGAACCGCAAGCACGCGCGTCGATGGCCGACAGCGCTCGCGGCTGCAGCGGCGAGTGCGACCGAGTAGGCGACGTAGCTGCCGGTGTCCTTCTTCCACTGCTCCGCCTGTTGGAGCGCCTCGCGGAAGCTGACGACGAAGTCGTCGACGGACTGCGAGTCGGCGAGCGTCGAGGGGTCGGAGAGATAGCTGAAGTGCGCCTCCGACACCAGGCGGCGTCGCGCCTCCGCGTCCACGTCCGCCGGCACCTCGCCGAACAGCAGACTGAACAGCATGTCGGTGACTGAATGAGTCTCGAATCGCTGTGCCGACGACAACTCACAGCTCTTTTAGGCGGTCAGTCGAATCCGTCTCGTTCAGCCGCATCTCCAACTCGTTGTACACGCCGGCCAGGTTCGCCACCGCCGCCGTCCAGTCCTGTGCAACGGAATTGCTGAGTTTTTTTTTTTGAAAAGAAAATGTGGGGTTAAAATATAGATTTACAGGGTTGACGCCGCTGTCGTCACGCGCAGCGTAGTCCAATCCGGAGAGATAGAAGCCGTCCACGCCGCGGTCCATCCAGCCAAGGATGTGATCCTCAAATACGAATACATTCCCTCCCTGCACCAATTTCTCTTGGCCGCCGCGTTCGTACGGCGAGCATGGACTGCGCGTCGCCGGCGCCCAAGTTGAGCAGGGCCGCGCGTGGATTGTCGCGCTTGTGGAGGTAGTAGCTCTCCGTGTCGTTCGCCTTGCTCCAGAACTGAACACGCGCGGCCGTACAAACTCCGCGAGCGCGCGAGAGCTTCGGAAAAAAGTCGCGCACGTTGGCCGACGGCTGCGTGTCCTTCCAGTGGAAGAGCGCTTCGAAGCCCTCTTCCTTCGCCTTCGACCTCCCGAACCACTCGTTGGCCACCGACGCCACCAACGGCAGCTCCAACACCACCTTCATGCCTGCAATGGCCGTACGTGCGTGATCACTATAGCACGCACCCACGCACGCACACGCACGCACGCACACGCACGCACGCACGCACGCACGCACGCACGCACCGAAGTAGTGAAGGTTGTCGACGAGCGCGTCGAAGTGGGAGTCGTCGCCGAATTTGGGGTCGACGGCGCCGAAGTCGGCGACGGCCGACGCGTCGCTGTCGTCGTGGTGCAGCAGCGGCGACAGCCACAGCGTGTTCACGCCCACCTTGCGCAGCTGGTTCACCTTCTCGTTCACGCCTGACACAGAGAGATTATCCGAGATTACCGTCCGTATGGGAGAAAAGTCAATGAAACTACCAACCGGCGATGTCGCCCAGACCGTCGCCGCTCGCGTCGCGCAGCGCGGGAGTGTGCACCTGCATATGTGCGCACAATTCACGGCTTCAATTTATTGATCAAAGAGGCAAAAAAATGGACTCACCCTGTAGCAGACGTGCGACTCGAACCACTTGGGCACGTACTTCTCGGCGCACTTGGGACTGAAGACGACGATGAGAATGGCCGCGACGAACATGGCGATCCAGGCGAGACAGAACAGCAAGAACAGCAACACCCTGAAAGGATTTGTCAAATTAAGAAAAAAAGATAAAGCATCCAGTTCATCAATTCGTACCGTATGCGGCTCCAGCATGGGTCGTTTCTGTAGTACTCGAGCTCTTCCTTCGTCAGGCCGACCTGCGTGCGCTCGGGGGGAACGCTCACTTGCACCTGAACGCCGTTTTGATTGTTCTTCACCGAGATTCTATTGCATTAATTATTCTCTCCGACATTATCGCCATCCTTCTCGTACAGAACGGGCGCGGCCCCTCCCGCGCCGGTGGCAGCGATGTAGCTGTCGTTCTTGTCCGAATAGTCGCCCACGACTTTGGCCGTGGGGTCGACGGCGCCCTTCTCCAGCAAACTTTCAGACATTTTCTTCCGATTTTATTTCAACCCTGACGCAATTCCGCTGTTAGTAGGGTGAGCGCGCTGCGAACCGACTAGACTGGCGACTGACGGCGGATTGCTCTAGACGGCTGGCACGGCCGACAGCGCAGTAGGGCAAGCGAAATAGCGCCTCGTCGCCCAGAAAAGTTAACCCAAGACAATCTCAAATCGTGGTGCGCCTGTGCAGAGCACCCATCCAAATTTCGGAAGTGTTTTTGAAGTCACCGCAGTCCATCTTTGTTTTATGATTTTTTAGTTAGGTGCAAGCTGCTACGGCGACACACGTTTGCGAAAGAGTTAAATTCAACCGCGCAGCGTAGAGCGATTCGCGTGGCGCCACCGCGGTCTCTTTCTGTGTGTGGGTACGTTATTGAGCGGACGACGCAGAGGGCAGCAGCTGCTGCCTCGGGTTTGTGCCTCGATGCAAATCATAGCGTACGCTGCGCGAGATGGTGTACTTGCCAACAAAAGCAGCAATAGCAACGCGTATCGTATACTCGTTGAAGGGTGGGTGCTGGTAATATGCGGGCATTGGAGATTTGCATGAACGTGCAATTATAATCATTGAATCATGCAAGAACGAATTTTCGCTCAAAAGCTAAGAACGAAAACACACAATTTCATTGCGTTGCGTCACGTGTTATTCACAAATGAATGCCCGGCATGTAACACGTTTTTTGCTGTTTCTAGTTTCAACAAAGCGGTCGTCAAACAGGAAAACCGTCATCTTCCTTCAAGACTGTCCACAGACCGTCGAATTTGTTTGCCTGCTCTTGCACATGAGGCGGACGCAGCAGCCTAGACACGGCGCATGCTGGCTAGTCAACTGGCGCGCAGCTAGCTCCTTGCTGCCTGCCTACACCTACTGCGCCTATAGGTTATCTGGCTGGCGTGTTCCTTGGCGTGTTGTGCGTGCTGCGCTGCACAGTCGGTGCATATGAATCGGAGGCGGGCAGCAAACGCTCCATTTGCCTGATGATTCATTCTATCTGATGTGTTACAATTGAAACGCTTTACACTTTGAAGAAAGAACGGAAAGACAGAACAAGCATGGCTTTTCCGTCTCTCACCGTCGCATCGCTGTGTTTGTTCTGTTTCGTGCGCTCAGCCGCCACAGTTGGTTCGTCAGCACAGAAAAAAACGCGTGAGAGCTGCACTTCGCAACAGCTCAATTGTTTTAGATGAGGATTTTCAGTGTCATGCGCTCCCACGAGACAAGATGAACTGCAAAGCGTGCATCGCGCAGCATCCCAGCTGTGGATGGTGCAGTCTGCAGGTTTAGAATTTTATAAATGCGTAGCAATTTCACATGCGCTCTCGCACCAAAGGATTTCAACGACACTCGATGCGGAACTGTAAAACAGTTGGCACTGTACAACTGTCCCAGCGAATCCGTGGAGTATCCGAAACCAGAAGAGCCGAGTTTTGTTGAGGTACCTACAGTACGTAAACCTGCACGCATAGGTACCTTCATAAACCGATGTCTCTATCTCGATGTCTCGGCTGTTCAGCACGAGGATCAAGCGATGTTGCAACCGAAGATGATCACTCTCTCCATGCGGCCAAGTGAGTCGCCATCGCGGCGATTGGCAGACGCCGATGGAATTCCATTGCAGACAGCGAGCAGACGTTCAACCTGACGTATACGCAGCCGGGTCAGCACGACGTCGACCTCTACTACCTGATGGACATGTCCGTGTCCATGGCGGACGACAAGAAGACTCTGTCGGCCCTCGGACGAGCGCTTTGTTTGCTTCCTTTGCCTCCTCCTCGCCTCACATATCCGCAGCAACCCAACCTGTACAGCCGACAAGATGTCGTCCCTGACGCGGAACTTCCGCATCGGCTTCGGGACGTTCGTCGACAAGAAGCTCGTGCCATTCGTCGACCCCAGGGAGAAACAGTACAGCTGCCGCTGTGTTGCACTCAAAATTCGCCCACGATCAATTCGGTTCAGACAAACCGCGCCGTGTAGTGGCTGCGTGGAGACGTTTGGCTTCAAGAACAACATGCAGCTCGAGACGAACGCAACGAGATTTATGGTCAGTGCAAGCTGGACGCACGTACAGTGCAATTCACGCTATCAAATAAGGTATTTGTCAGGAACTTGTCGAGGCTGCGTCGATATCGGGGAACCTCGACTCTCCAGAGGGAGGCCTCGACGCCGTCATGCAGGCGCTTGTCTGCGACGTACGCATCTTTCGGCATCTGAACGCATGTGCAACACTACAATACAACGCAGTTTTTTCTCTCAAAGGACGAGCTAGGCTGGCGGCCCACATCGACCAAAATGATCGTGTACTCGTCCGACGCGGGATTCCACTTGGCAGGCGACGGCAGGGTTCGTGCGTCGCGTTGATTTCTCCGTTCGTCCATACGCTCTCTCGCGATCTCGATCGCCAGGTCGCTGGCGTGGTGCGGCCCAACGACGGCCACTGCCACATGTCGGGCGGCGTGTATACGGCCTCGCTGTGGCAGGACTACCCGTCGATCGGCCAGCTCCACCAGGCGTTCCGGGAGGCGGACGCGAACATGATCTTCGCCGTGGGCAGGGAGGTCCGGCCCCTCTACGAGCAGCTCGTCTCCGCGCTGCCCGAAGTGCGCGCCGTCGTGGGCGAGCTGGCGAGCGACTCGGCCAACGTCGTCGAGCTGGTCGCCGACGAGTACAAGAAGATCTCGCGCAAGATCATCATGGCCGACGACCTGCCGCCCGACTCCGGCTTCAGCGTCTCCTACAGGACGGCCTGTCTGGGCACCGAGATTCGAGACACGCGCGTCTGCGACGGAGTGAAGCAGAGCAACGTCGTCGACTACCAGGTCACGGTCAAGGCGGCAGACGTCTGCGGCGGCGACGAGCGCACTCGGAGGCTGCGCATCGGCCCGTCGGGGCTGAACCTGCGCACCGACATTCTCATCAACCTCGTCTGCGACTGCGGCTGCGAGAAGCCGAGCGTGAGTGCCGCGGGCGAGCGTGTGGGGAGCGAGCAGGAAGATTACGGCTGCCGGTGCTGCAGATGTGGCAGCAGAACGCGGCTGCGTGCAACGGTAGCGGCGCGCTGGTGTGCGGCCAGTGCCGCTGCGACGAGGGCTTCCAAGGCGCTCGCTGCCAGTGCGACGAGGCTGGCTCGCCGGGCGGCGCGTCCGTGGAGCAGGCCTGCGTCAAGCCCAACAGCACGCTCGTCTGCGAGGGCCGCGGCGACTGCCACTGCGGCGAGTGCCACTGCAACCCCGGCGTCGACGGCCGCTTCTGTGAGTGCGACAACACCGGCTGCGCGCGCTACCACCGCCTGGTCTGCGGCGGCCCCGAGCGCGGCAAGTGCCGCTGCGGTCGGTGCGAGTGTCGCAAGGGCCTCTACAGTGGCAAGGCCTGTCAGTGCACCGAAGACAAGTCCACCTGTGTCGCCAAGAACGGCGTTCGTTTTTCTATTTCCCTTTTTTCTGCTCTGTTCAAGACACGATTTTGCAGTTGATGTGCAACGGAAAAGGGAGCTGCAAATGCGGCTTGTGCGTTTGCGACCTTGCGGACGACCCGCAACGACAATACGTTGGACCGCGCTGCGAGAGCTGCCCTGTAAGGCTTTCGCGTATTTCTCAATAAAAAGATTTTAAGAAGCTCTGGGTCTTAATATTTTTCTCATAGAAATGCCCGGACGAATGTCTACTGCGCAAGAACTGGGTCTTGTGCCTCGCGTGGCAAGAGGGACCGCACAACGAGACCACCTGCGAGGAGGACTCGCCCTACAACATCACCATGGTCGATGCCAGGCCGCACCGTTAGTGTAGAACTTTGTAGATGCACATTGATCAGTCTACAACACGAGCACTAACCAAACTGTGAAGCTGTTGTAGTGAACGCCACTCACGAGTGCGTCTTTCCCGACCACAATGGCTGCAACTACTACTACTGGTTCGACGAGGCGGACCCGCACAACATGACCGTCTACGTTCTCAACACCAAAGGTGAGAAAGACAGAACGTACAGTACAGTAGGTGCCGTTTGGTAAGCCAACTGATCAGCTATGAAAAAACAACATTGTTGTTGGATTTGGGGCGACGCTAGGAGGCCTGTCAATGGCCCATGTAGCCTACCCATCTCCATGACGCCTTCCCGTCTACAGCCGTATAATTAGCGGAAGACTTTCGGAAGAGCCCCATCTGTAATCTAGGGCAGCGATGGCACGAGAAAATCCATGGAAAGGGAAGTCCTCGATCTAGTGGCGCCATCAAGAATCGAACCCAGGACCTTGCGCGCAAGAGGCCGGTTTTTTGCCACTAGGCCATGCCGCTGCCCGAAAAAACAACAACATGCAACCACGATAATTTGCCAACTGTAACACAGGCCAGTGCTGTTGAGAAACGAACTCAAAATGCCTAAAACCACAACAACTCATTACTTTAGATTGTCCACCACCAGTGCCGGTGCTGGGCATCGTGCTGGGGGTCGTCGCCGGAATTGTCCTAATCGGCTTGCTGCTGCTGGCCGTCTGGAAGCTCATCGCCATTTGCCAGGACAAGCGCGAGTTCTCCCAGTTCGAAAACGAACGCCTCATGGCCAAATTCGACACGGTGCGCCGGCTAAAGAAACTTTTGCTTTTGCCTATTTGCCTACGCCATCAATCAGTTCAGGGTCAGAACCCAATCTTCCAACCGGCAACTACCACTTTTAAAAACCCAGCCTATGGTGTGGCAAAGTAGCACAGTGGCCGTACAGAAACAACTTGATTTATCATCCTTTTGGTGTAGTGTGGTGCTGTCGTGTGTACAATGTTTGCAAGCAATCGTTGCTCAATATCGTGTCTCGTGCTACTTGCTTATTCAACGTGTTGAGGCGCTCACACTTTCGTATAGTGCGTTCCGGTGTACTCAAGAGCCTACGCATGACGAGTATGCAAATCATGCTCGGAAAATCATCAATACATGACACATCTGACATGATATATTTGATGATTTATAAAAGATGCAAAACGCGTCACGCCTTCCAAGAAATGTTAGTCAATTGCGCGCATGAAGACAACACAACGATGATTAGATGTTTGCTTCCTCCCGCCACTGATCGACGTAATGCACATTATTGTGCACAATCAAATCATCACCACCAACCATCAAATCAACCCATAACAGCTGATTTGCACATCCACCGATCTTCCTGACGCCTGTTCATCTTCTCATTCGATCAGCTTTCCTGTCTCGAGACTTGAAACATCCTGAACTGTCTCGTTCCTGAACAAAACGACGCCATGGAGAAGGCTGAAAAGAATACACCAGAGTCTGAACCGGAAGTGACGAAGGAAAAGTGGGGCGGCAAGTTGGACTTCATCTTGTCGTGTCTGGGCTACGCCGTCGGACTGGGCAACGTCTGGCGCTTTCCCTACCACTGCGGGAGGCATGGGGGAGGTGCTGGCTGATTCGAGCCCCATGCGCATGTCATTTTGTTCACTCGCCTCCTTCAGCCATCTTTCTCATTCCCTACTTCCTCGTGCTCGTCGGGGCGAGCATGCCGCTGTTCTACCTCGAGCTGTCGCTCGGCCAGTTCTCAGCGCTGGCGCCGCACCTGCTCTACCAGAAGATCTCTCCCATGTTCGCAGGTGCCGCCTTTTAAAACTTCACTTGAGCGCACCGCGCTTCGAGCCACACTTCAGGCATCGGCTACTGCATGCTCTTCATCTCGGCGTTCACCGCGATCTACTACAACGTGATCATAGCGACGTCGCTCGTCTACCTGTGGCACTCCGGCCGGTCGGTGTTGGAAGGAGGGCTGCCGTGGGCGACCTGCAAAGAGGACTGGGCCACTGACAGTGCGGAGTCATACCCATAGTTTTGGCACCCACAAACCGCCAGCTCAATAAAACAAGCCATGCTTGCGCAGACTGCGTCGACAACGTCGAGTTCAGCAGCTGCAGCGCGCAAGGTGGCAGCTACTTCAGAGGCAACTGCTACACGGCCGAGCAGCTGATGGGCAACGAGACCCTTGGAGAATTGGTCGCCGGTCACAACTTCTCTGACCCCTCAGTGGCGCGACACAATTCCGCTCTGCTCTATTTGTACGTTAGCCGCAATTGGGCTATGTTAGCTGGAGTCCAGTCTTAGCTGTTGATGTCCACTCCAGCCGCTACTTGACGGGAGGCACGATGGAGACGGAAGAGCAGGGCTTGTGGAGCGGCTTCGGCTGGCCCCAGTGGAACATGGCGCTCGCGCTGCTGTTCGCCTGGACGCTCGTGTTCTTTTGTCTCATCAAGGGCGTCAAGAGCTCCGGCAAGGTGCACTGCATTCCGTGAAATTGGGTGCCGGTGAATGCTACGTTGAAACCGCACAGGTGGTGTACTTCACGGCCACCTTTCCGTACGTGATTCTCTTCATCTTGATGATCGTTGGCCTGTGCCAGGAGAACTCGTGGGACGGAATTCGGTTTTACCTCTTTTCTGCGGACCTGCGGAAACTGGGAAGATCCGAGGTGCGCGACAGGGCTAACATTTGCAGGATTTAAATTTCCAGCTCCCAATCCACAGGTTGCACTGTTTGCTATTCAGGTGTGGAGCGCTGCGGCTCAGCAGGTGCTCTTCTCGCTGAGTCTGGGAACTGGCGGCTTGGCGACGCTGGCCAGTTACAACGAGTTCAATAACAACGTTCACAGGTGCTTTCTGGGACATTTACTGCCGCCTTGCCTTGTATACGTTCCGCATGAATCAGGGACACTCTCATCGTGGTGCTCGGCAACTGCTGTACCAGCTTGTTCTCTGGCTTCGTCATCTTCCCGATCCTGGGATTCCTCGCAGCGAAACAGTTCCCTCACATGGAGCCACTGAAGCGAGGTTTTTTAAATTTATGATTCGTTATTTATATACCAAAATTGTGTTTGCCTGCAGTGGCCCAAGTGGCGAAGGGTGGTCCAAAACTGGTATTCGAAGCGTATCCAACTGCGCTGGCGCAACTGCAGTGGGCTCCTCAGCTGCTCGCCATTTTGTTCTTTTTCATGCTCGTCTTGCTAGGAATCAGCACGATGGTACATAGAGTGTTGATTGCATTTTCCCGTGACAAGGTTGACAACTTTGACGACATGCACAGGTGGTGTCAGTGCAAGTCGTGATCACGGCAATCGCAGACAACTGGCCGAGGCTGCGTCGCCCGAGAAACATGGCAGTCCTTGCAGGCTTTGTTTCTTTGCTCGGATTCATCATCGGCTTGGCCTTCGTCACACCTGTGCGCGTTGACACAGTTTACACAATTCAACTTCATAAAGTCATGGTGTTTGGAATTTGCTGTAGGAGTTCGACTACATGGTGAACCTGGTCGACAACTACGTCGGCAGCTATCCGCTGATTCTCACCTGTCTTGCGGAAGTAATCGAGCAAATAAATGTTTCAGATTTTTGCAAATAAATCTAAGATTTGTACCATGTAGGTTGTCATGGTGTCATGGTTCTATGGCTTGGACCGATTCACCAAAGACATTCATCTAATGGTTGGCTATGAACCATCGAATGGGTTCGAAAGATTGCTGAGCTTTCCTGTCAACCACTACTGGACCATCTGCTGGAAGTTCATCAGTCCAACGTTTCTTCTGGTTAGTGAGTCATCGTCATGTTCAGATTCCAGTCTATAGACAATAAACCCTTTAGACGATTCTGTTCTTCAACTTCATCACGTACAATGGGTCGACTAACAACGACGTCTACAATCCCTGGTTTGTGGAGGACATCGGCTGGCTGTTGATGCTCATCACCATCGTCTGGATTCCCTACTTCATGGTGACGGCAATCTACAAATCAATTACCGATGGAGAGGTTACTAGCCTGTCGTCATCCTGTCGGAACTGTGCCGCATCTCAAAGCTAACAGAAAATTTTCTTAAGGGATTTCACAAAGCAGTCCAGCCTACGGATGAGTGGAAGCCAGCAAAGAAACCAGCCGTGAAGCATCGTAATCACTTGTTTATGCATGTATCCTGCAGAAAAATCAATGTTTACAATAAGAACGGTTTCAGCGCTGGACGTGGTCAACGCAACAGTGGTCAATCAAATGGAGGACGACACCTACAAAAAGTTTTCCGCGCGGTTCTAGAGTCGAAAGTGTTTGAAAAGACGAGGCAAATCTTTAAAATATTTTTTAATCGTCATACATAGCTGACGTGTGATTGCTGTTGCGCACACAAATCTGCGCCCTGCTGTGTACGAAATGTGTCGTACTCAAACGAGTGGAACGTTGCCCTTTGCACGTTGCTTCTCGCTACAAGCACGCCACGCTTCATTATCGTACCTTCCAATAGAGCTACATAAATTGTAGTTTAGTAGCAAGAAGCGCGCACTCTAAATGTTATGCTATTTCAGAACCTTGCCAGTGCAGATTAGGTGCCATGCAGCAGACACAGAGCAATAAACAGCAGTCTCATAGTTCCACATAGAATGTTTGCTGTGGCGTTATCTCTCGAATATCACTGCACATTATGTCGTTTTTGCGACGTCGCTAGGGCTAGGCAGGTACAACGTACATGCATTCCAGTCGCCGTTTCATAAAGTGACGCTCTTCAACAGTCATGTCGCTTTCTACACGCTGTACATTACTCTGCCTTCTTCTTCTTGGGCTTATTCTCAGCAGCTCAGCTGGTATGTGTGCAGAGCACACGGTTACTCACACACTGGGCTTACTTACACGTATGTATCTCCGCTTTGCTGTGTGACTCTTACAGACTGGAATCGACTTGAGTGGAAGAAAGGTGCTGAGAGCGCCTTGGCACAATTCGAGCAACAACTCACTGAACCTCTCTCTTTGAAAAGTAGTGGGAAAAGTGGCCTATGTCGAGCGTGTCACTTTGTGACACCGCTTGTTGTCAAGTTCGCGCATCACAGCGGCTTTGTAAGGTGCAAAACACTACGGTTGAATAGACAGGTTGGCCCACGTAAAGGTTGAGACTTGCTGCGAGTCATCTTGTTTGCGCGTCATTTTGCGCACAGTGGCTTTCAAATTCGATAGTTCTGCTTTGTTAAAATCATTTCAAAAATTAAAATCATCAATCAAAAAGCACGATAAGGCAGCTTTCTGGAGTAGTTCAGTGGTTACGAAACGGTTCTGGTAATCGTTAGAGGATAGGTTGGATGGAAGCGCAATACATTACTTGATTACATAAGATTGACGTTACGCAAGAGCCAATTTAACGACGAATTGGTTAAACAAATTTGTTCAATTGCTTCAGGAACATTCTAATTGGGGTACAAGTACACGTGCGGGCACTACGGTAGGCGGGGCAGGCGGTGCAGATTTGGGCGGGGCAAGCCAACTTGATAGCTAGGCTGAGGCTCAGGTTTAGGTTTGTGCTTAGGCTTAGGCTTAGGCTTAGCCTAACACGAGCTTAAGCTTAGCTTGCCCCCCGCCCAAATCTGCCCCTCCTGCCCCGCGCGAGTACTTTTTTTCTCTAATTGTGGGTAGATAAAGATTGCACGTACACGATTTAATAGGTGCATGTAGTCTATCGGTTGCAAAATACAAAACTATAAAATGGCGCGCAAAAGTAGCCTCGGCTTTAGGTGGGCTACCCCCGTACTCTGTCTGCAGTGCCTCGTAAAACACCACATCACCGCGGATAAATGTGCGTTCAGACTCTCCATGCAATATTTATGCACCAAAGTCGTCCTGAAAATGGATATGTACGACTGTGGATTGTTTCTCGAAGGGTCTTACGTACGTTTCTATAGAATGTATACCTCTGGCCTTCTGCTTTGTGACACACTCTTGTCAATCCGCAGGATCAGTTTTGGTATGTGTTCCAACGATTGGTGTTCAATCGCCAGCAGGTCTGTGCTCTGATTCTACCTGACTGCGGCACGTTCGACGATTTCACGAAGCGGAAATGGGAATTCGAGATTCCAGGTGGCAAGCCTCCCCTGAGACAGATCACCGCCCGACAAAAATCAACTTCCAAAGTTTCACACCTACTCTGTTACAGTTCGAGCCAAGCATAAACAAACAGCTGTATTTATAGGTGCCCCCGCTGAGAGTCTTGCATCTTACGGACATCCACTGGGACTTTCACTACATGGAAGGCACGGAAGTGGCGTGTGGCCGAGGCACTCAGTGCTGCAGAGACCTTCCAAGTGACGGGTCCAAACGCAAGTTTTTCCACAGCGTTCTGTGATGAGAGAATCAGCAAGCCTTCGGTAAAAAAAAGAACAACTGCAGCGAAGGTCCCAGCCGGCTACTGGGGATCGGTGGGCAGTTGCAACCTGCCACATCGAACGGTCTTGGAGTTGTTCAAGCACCTGCACAAGAAAAACACGGTATGGAAGGAACAAGAAGTCAAACACTGCAGCACATGACACGACACTACATAACTTAGTTCGATGCCATTTACTGGACGGGTGACTTGCCCGACCATGCCGTGTCAGAGGCGTCGCGAGCAGGCGTAGTGGGGCAGCTGCGGCAGCTCTCGCTGCTGTTTAAGCGCTACTTTCCCGACAAACCCGCACTTTGGTCCCTGGGCAACCACGACGTGGCGCCAGTCAACTTGTGAGTTGAGTTCTCTAAGCCGACAGAAGAGGGATGTGCATTCCATTGCGTATCATCCAGCTACCCGCAGAGTGGTGCTCGCGTACCAGAATTTGACCTCGACTGGCTCTACGACCAACTGCCACGAGTCTTTGAGGCGACCGACAACAAACAGATTAGGACGATTCGCAGGTGCACAACACCTGAATTACGGGATTGGTTTGCTCGAGAATTTGAACATCCGTTCCAGACGAGGATCTTACTCAAAGCTCCTGAAGACGGGTCTCAGGGTCATCTCTCTCAATTCCAACTACAACCACCCGCACAACTTGTGGGTTTTATTGGCAGCAGTGCTCGCAGGTGAGTATACACAGCAACAGCTTCGTTCAGCTGGACCATGCTCAAAGGCGGCGATCACGAGGGCGCTTTGTCGTGGCTGAGAGCGGAATTACTAACAGCCGAGGCGGCTGGAGAGCGTGTGCACCTTCTCTGTCACGAGGCTATGGGAGGCCGTTACGACTCATGGGCCGAACACTTCTACAGACTGGTCAACCGGTAGGAATTTGCACGCGCGTATCAGGAAAATGAGACGCATTGAATCCTGCCAATCGACGCTAGATTCGAATCGACCATCGTTGCGCTCTTTCACGGTCACACGCACAACGACGAGTTTCGAATTTTCTACGAAGGATTTGACTCGACGAAAAGACCAACGGCTGTGTCCCTGTTGGCGCCGAGTGTCACCTCCAAGTCGAGCAGGAACTCGGCTTATAGAATTTACAGTTTCGACTCGGCAACATTTGTGAGTCCACTCCAAATGCGATGCAAAACAACGAAGAAGAAATAACGATAAATCATTTCGAAAATGTTTAGGAACTGCTCGACTACGACACGTACACAATGGACGTGGAAGAGGCGAACAAAAATCAAAATCGCCCGCCACAGTGGAAACACGAATACTCAGCGAAAGTTGGTCTAACATTCGTCCTTGTCTGACACAACAGTTCGTAATAGAAAAGGGCGCAAGTCTTTGCTTTATTTCAGACAGACTTGAATATGCGAAACTTGTCCCCATTTGAATGGCATCGCCTCGTACGGAAAATGGAACTGAACGACGCGCTCTACCAAAAATATCTTAGGTAACTACAGGTTTGGCAACACGATGGGCGACGATTTGATTTTGGGACCGACACATACATTATACGAATACACTACTCGTATGATACCCAAGAATATGTGCAATGGTTCTCACCAAACAGGTACCGTGTGGGAGGCCGCTCGAATACCTGTCAGCAAAAGTGCAAAGCAAATCTTCTCTGCCTGCTCAAGAGCGGCGTCAACGGCAGGCGCAAAACGCTCTGCCCTGAGCTGCAGACAGAAAACTAACACTGCTGAGCATTCGAATCACTCAGGCAAGAGGAAAGTTGCATCGCCGTGCCTATTGTTCTTTCTGTCGTTTTAGGCGCTGTAATGAATGACTGCATTTTGATTGTCGACGACAATTTGTCGTGTGTGCAGTGTGTGGTCGACACATTGGTCAACCATTGCCAGCACGCCCCCTTTCCCATTCATTCTGATGCTCATCGTACATTGCACATTGACATACACATGGGTACGCACCGGTCACTCCAGATTGTGGCACGCTTGGCGAGCCATTCTGCTCGCCTGGCCAATGTTTGGCGCGCGCACGACGCGGGGGGTGGCGTCCAACGCGTCGATTGGCGTGGCGTCCCTACAGACCCTTTACTCTCCCAACGCTTATCGCTCCCCAAGGGGTCATTGCGCGTGCGGCCCTTACCGCGTTGCTTGGGGCGGAGAGGACTGCGTGGCCCCTACCAACCCAATCCGTTCAACAACCACTGCAACGATGGCGGCGGCGCTCGTCAACCAGCCTCAGGTTCTCGAGGCGGTGCTTCGACACCTTCCACTGCCGGAGCTGGCGAGCTGCCGGCTAGTGTGTCGGCAGTGGTTGAGACGAATGGACGGCCAGCGTCGATGGCTGCCGATTGCCGCCGCCGAGCTCGTGCTCCGCTTTCGAGACTTCGGCCAGCGCCTACTGGACAACGTCGCCTGGGAGGTCCGACTAGTCGGCCAGGAGCACGTCTCCGTGTTTCCCGCCTACTGTCGAGAGGCCACCGACGCCTTCTGGCGCATCCGGCGGTTTCTCGACTCGCAGCTGGGCGCCGACGTGCCTCTGACGGCCGTTCGTCTCTACGACGGCTTCGATCTACACGTTCTGCGTCATATCAAGGGCATGACGCCCCAGCCGCGGGCCCGAAAACTCTTTACGAGCGTCGACGCTGTTCTGCCAAAGCGACTCGATCCGACGGAGGCACCCGACGTTGCCGCCATTCTACTGAGCGTTCTCCAGGCGCTGCCCGTTCTCCACAACGAGCACCTGACGGGAGACAAGCTCGAGAACTTCTGCTACGAGCTGTTTGGCGGACCGACGCTGACGAGCCACGAGTTGCTGCTCGCCCGCCGGACTTCGCTCCGGTACAACGACGCCAGGAGCAGGGTGCAACTGTGCGAACTGACGCGGAACATGCCCTCTCTACGGACCCTGGACCTGCGCGGCGTCTGGACGCGCGCCCCGCGCGACTGTCGACTGCCTACGGTCACGCGGTTGAAAGTCGACCGCATTCTAGTCCGCAAGAACCCCCTCTCGAAGTGGTCGAGGGTCGTTCCCAACGCCAAGCAGCTCGACGTGTCCGCAATCGAGTTTGTGACTGCGATCTCGTCCAACTTCGACAACTGGTGGAGCTGGAAGCCATTCGTAAAAGGATTCACAGCCCTGGAGAGTTTCGTAGTCAACGAAATTTCGTACAGAACACACTACTCAGAGGAGGTCAAGGAACAGGCGGAAAACTTGTCTGCACAAATCGCCCAGATGACTATGGCTTGCTGGCCTGGCGATCGGAAGACTCTCGGGGTCCAAGTCAAAAAGGAAACGTTCAAAATGAATACTCTTGGGGAAGACAAAGATGTTATTTGCATAACACAGCCAAGCACTTTTCTTGAAGGTAACGTTCATCTTCAGCAGACAGGCTAGCTAGATTAGACTGACAATCGTGCACAGCGCATACCTATGTACCATGTTGAACAAAGTTGTTTGTTCCGTTTGTTGCCTGTATGCTAATACAACAAAAAGTGGAGAACAATTATTGTGTGCAACAAGTCTCCAGACAGGGACAACCAAAAAGATGCAAAGCAAGCAAGCAACTAGAACTCTCGCCTTTGCTTTGGAAGGCAGCACTCTTGCTGTTCACTATCACAGCTTGTTGCTCAAATACAAATCGCGAAGCCTATGCGCGTATTTGTAAACTTCCTCGTAGTGTGGCGCAGCAGCTCGCTTCACAGCTTCTACGAAGTTCGCCAGCTTCGGGCGCCCAACTGTCACGTTGTAACTAAACGGTGTCGAAGTGCACAGTAAAAGTGGAAAAGTGGAGTGAGTGTGTGCGTGCTGCACAGGCGCAGGTGTCTTGCCTCCAACCAGGTCTCGCCGAGTTGGGGAGGGGCATATGACACTTGGGAAAGTACGACCAAATTTGAAACAAAAATATTCACTGAAATGAGCACTGGATAAAATTGAAACATTGCTCAGTGTATTGAAAAGTTGAGGAAAAATTGGCGCATGGCGCGATGGGAATTGCAGTGCAAATTGTTACTAACTTGGCAACAAATACCACTAAATCGCGCAAATTAAAAATTTTGTCAGAGTACCACTGGGCACTGGAAAAGACCGAAAGTCTCTTTTCTTTAGTCTGGGGGGGGGGGGTTGAGAAAGCATAAAAAATCTGGGGATGCAAGGCATGCCTGAAACCGGGTCTGGCAGAGTGGGGGGGGGGGGTAAATGGCCGATCCGAGATTCGATTGGGGGGGGGGGGTGTGGAGCAAAAAGTGGGGGAGGGGGGTAGCGCTGGTCATTTGTTTACTTATACTGATGCTTTTGGTCAAAATGGGTATAAATAGGGTCCAAACAGTGTTCTTTAGCTGTTTTATGGTCATATAACACTAAAAGCACTTATTGGGGTTGGGGATGTTGAAAATATGGTGGGGCCCAAAGCCCCCTCCCATACCTGTAACCGGGTCTGGCAGAGTGGGGGGGGGGCTAAATGGTCAAATTCCGGGGGGGCCCAAGAGCAAAATGGCGGGGTAGCTGACAATTTTTTTACTTATATACTGGTACTTACTTTTTGGTCAAAAATGGGTATAAATAGGCTCTAAATAGTGTTGTTTCGCTGCTGTGTGGCCGTATACCACTGAAATGCACTGAAAAACTCCCTCATTTACTCACTTTTATCTTTTTATAAATGACGAGAATCATTTTGTAAATTTCGGGGGGTGGGGGGGGGGGGGGGGGGGCTCCGGGCCCGCCGGCGGCGGGGCGGGGGGGGCGCCCCGGGGGGCGGGGGGGGGGGGGGGGGGGGGGGGGGGGGGGGTGTGGATGCGTGTTGGAAAAACAGTGGGCCCCCAAAGCCCCCCACTTACAGGTATGATAGGGGGAGTTCCGGCTGAGAGCACCCCTCCCCATCCACTGCAGTTGCAAATGTGGCGTGAGTGTCGATTGTCGAATACCCATCACCCACCCAGTAATCATGATCTGCTCCAGTTCCGCGTGACACCACAGATCCGCAACGGATGGTTGGTCACAACCATTGAGAAACGGTCCGTCTCCTCCTCTCGACAAGAAAACATTCTCCAATTCGTCGAGGCATCTCTCCACGTTGCGCTGGATCGTTTCCATTCGCTTCGAAGCCACCGCCAGCAACGGATTCTGCACGTCGTTGGTTCTGTTCTTCAGAACCTGAAGTTGACTGTTGATCATAGGTGTAGATTGGTCCAAAAGCCAGGGGGGGGGGTGTCTGGGGGTTTCGGGGGGGGGGGGGGGGGGGGTCTAGAGCCATCCCGGATAAAATGACCGGGATCGAGAATTTTGGAGGAGGGGTGGTTTAAGTGGAGGATTTTGCACCATAATAACGTGTAAAATGGGTACGTTTTGGTCTAAAATGGGTCAAAATAAGGTCTAAATACCACTTTTCAGGCGTTTTTGGGTCATACTACACTGAAAAAGAAACAAAAACACGCATCTTTGCCCATTTTTTTTAATATTGAGAGAGGGTTTCCCGCAAGTTCTCCAGGATGGCGATGGCCAGGGGGGGGGTCGCTCCCGCAAAAAAGCGGGACGGCCATAGCCAGGGGGGAGGTGAACCCCCCCTAGACCACCCCTGAGCCCACCTATGCTGTTGATGCCACCCATTTCAAAACCAGGGGAATTAAAATGCTTACCAGTTCGCGAAAGTAGAGCGAGCCAAAGCTGCGCAGGTTCAGGTGAATCCATGACAAGAACTCGCTGACTCTCGCTCGCGCCCTCAGCTCCTTTGGGTACCAGTGGTCGGCTGGACAATGTTTGGCCGCGAGGTATTCAAAAATCGCATGCCTAAACACATGAACGCAATCAGACACGCTGGTGACTGTCGTGTCGTGCATAACAAACTCAGTACATAAAGCAAACACGTCCACAAGTTCACTCACGTTTCCGCCAGCTTAAAATCTCCATCTTCAATGTATGGCACCTTTTGAAACACATTCACTTTGGCAAACTCTTCTGTCAAATGTGCTCCTATTCGGGTATTATTTCATTAAATATTGCCAATTTATTTGTTAATTACGGGATTTACCCTTTCTTAGGGCAACAGGGCAGTCTTGAAACGAAATGTTGTTCAGCTTCAAAAAGAGCACCAAAGCACGCGACGGCTGCGACAATAGATCATAATGGACTTTGAGAGACATGCTTCGAACGGTTTGCCCCAAATTTCTGTGCAGGTGCTCGAATGTCTCTCTTGCAAACATGCGTTGCATCGTAGTGGTCTGTTCCCTTTCCTTCCCATGCGAGATAACGCTACAATTTTCTGGAAGCAACAACCGCCAAAAGGGGTCAGAAGGTTGTGTTTGCTGTGTAAGCAAGCTTAGCACGGCCTAAGCCTAAGCCTTAACTAAGAAATTCTCGGTTGCCAACAAATTGTGCTAGCAAACAAAACGTAAACCTAGCGTAAGTCTCAGCAAAGCCTAAAATCAAAGGGACCCGCTTATGACTCTTCTGACCCTCTTCTGATTTCCTTCGACATACGGTAAGCTAACTTTTTTCTTTATAGAACTCGGGCGCACGCGCGCTCATAATCAAAACTCGAACGTCGAAATCGTACACTGCGACTAGGACAAAGTCACGTGTCCTTGAACAACAACAACAAGCAGACGAGAAGACATGTGGACATGAGGCGGAGCGTTCGAGAATGCGAGACGCGGACGCTATTTCTTTAATTGCAGCAGATGCACGCCCAAGCTCGGACTGAGCGCTGAAGGCGAGAGGTCGGCCGTCAGCGTGCTCGGGCTAGAAGCGACATCAATGAAAATATTGCAACAATAAAAAAGGCTAGGTACAGAACCTGAGCGCTTCTCCAGAGTTTAGAAGGTCGACCGTGATGCTAGGACACAGAACGCTGGGGTTGGCGGCAAGGGTGAGGGCGGACGGACTCAGGTCCAGCTAAATCGCTACGCATTCTTAGTTGTTGCGATCTTTACTTTTAAAAGTATTTGAAAAGTGCTTGGACCGTCATGAGTCCAATGGCGTAGGAGCCGCCCACGGCGCAGGGCGAGAGGTCGGCGCTGAGGACGGTGGGCTCGGCGGCGATGTCGGCCAAGTAGACGTCGACGTCGGGCGACAGGACCACCGGATCAGCGGACAGCCTAGAGTGAATCGCGCTCGCAGGAACATGACACAGAATGACGGGAAAGCTGACGCCAGCGGACTGACAGGAGAGCGCCAGGCGCGAGCGAGAGCTGCATAAGGCTGGCCGTCACGTCTGGCGACAGCACCTCAGGGCTGAGGGAGGCGTCGAGGACAGCCTGTAATGTGCATGATGTACATAGCATGGTCGCATCCCTCCGCTCCCCAGTCCAGCGAGCAGTCATTCACTCGTCGTCGGTCGTCATCGAAATTACGCAGGAGTCATCCTTAGTCGGGTCCGGTGTCGCCCCCCACGCACGCTGTCGGTCTCGAGTCCCATGAGCTGCGCGGTGACGGAGGGGCTGAGAAGCTCGGGCTCGGCCGCCAGCGACAGCGCGTGGTCGGTGAAGTCGAAGCTGGCCAGGTTGACGGAGAAGGAGGGCTCGCCGAAAACCGGCCCGATCGCGATGTCGCCCACCGACGGCGCGAACTCCACCGGGAACAGCGCCTCGCCCACCTCGGCCGCCGTCGGCGCAGCCCCAGTCCCCTCCTCCGCCTGGCGCCGAGAGCGCAGCGTCCGGCACGCGACCTCCTGCAACACGACGCTCTCTCAAGCTCCCAACCTAGGTAGACACTATACCTATATGTATATATATACGCAACTCGGTCAAAATTAACGTTATAGTACTAAAGTTCCTGCTACATGGTGGCGACACCTCTTAGTTTGCGATTTCGAATTTTTTTTAAATTTTGGACTATTTACGATTTTGGTATTTATGCTGGCTTTTTGTATTTTGTTGTTAATTTCCAAAAGTTCAAAATTTGGACTATTCTTTGAACAGAGCGTTGTTTAATAAACAAAAGTTCGATGAAAAGTGCTTGAATGATGAAGGCATACGGATTGAGAGCAGAAATGGGGTTGAGAGCGTGAATCATCGCAGTATGTACCTGCCAGCCGACGGCGGCCAAGATTAGCAGCGCTGCTGTCCACATGTTCCGCACTGTACACTCTCGGAGGCGTTCTCGCGACGTCTAATAGCTATACGATTGTCTCAGCGGCTGATCCTTGATGAGTGTGACAGTCGTTGGGCGATCGCCGCGAGAAGGAGAGTTGCGCGCCGCAGCCAGCAGGTCAGCGGGTCGACGGCGCGCTCGCGAAGTCGAGACGCGCACGGGACGCTGTAATCGGCTCGTAGTAACTCGAGCGTAAGACGAATCGCGGCGCCGCGGCCCGAGCGATCAAATCGGCGCGCGTGCGTACGTGCGCCGTCGGGATTCGGGAGGTCTTGGCCGGGCCACTGTTGCCGCAACAAAACGCCTCACTCAATTCGACGCCGTCGCCGTCGTGCCGTTCGACAGGCTGTCGTCGTCGACCGTGGCGCCAGGAAATTAATGGCCTCGCAATTTTCCATTGAGAGTTCTCTAGTAGTGTAAACTTGTGAAGTCCCAACGGCCGTGCGTTCGGCCGGTGGCCTCTTTCTGTCGGCCTCAGCCGGCCTGCTCAGGAAGAGTCTCGCGGCCTTCGACGGCCTTTGACGGCTGAGGCCGACCACCGGCCGCAATTTGTTGGCCGGTGCGGCCGGTCCCCAGATTCTTTTGGCATTCGTACTGAGTTCACTCGTGGAAGTACTACTGTAAACTACATGTACATATATGTACATGGGTATTCAGCAAATCTTGACCCACAGTTATTGGGGGAGGCTAGACAGACTGCTCACCTGCTGTACGCTTTTGCACATATTGCTGAGGTCATGGCCGGGGGGGGGCTAGAGTCAAGCAAGCATTTGAAGGAAAAAAACAAGAGGGTGTGATAAGATAAACCGAACGCTCCTTTGAAAGCTGTATGGCGCACGCATCATATTCGATAACACACACACACAACGAAGTTAAGCTAGAAGATACCTACACACTCACTCATGTAACAGCCAGTACTAGTAGGTACTTCAATTCTCTCGAGCTGTGCACAAAAGCGTCCGGTGCGACTGTAGTAGCTCATTGGGTTCTAGAAATACAGAACAAACTTCTTGAGTTGTCTCTACGCATGTGTGTTAGAGAGCTGCGAGCGGAATACAAGTTGTCCGGCCTGGTGCATCACAGAAGTGGTGGTTGTGCAAATTGACTAATGGGAGGGGTGATTATACGAAGGTGAAGTTTGCTTCTGACTGCTTGCGTCGCTTGCCGCGACTGATGCCGTTGCCGGCTGCTTCGAAGCCGGGCTTGCTCTGGTTCTTCAGCCAGGACACCAGGCCGCTGCCCACGCCGTCACCCCCGTCTCCGGCCTCCGACATCTGCTCCACGCCTCCGTCGAATCCTCCCTCCGGAGACCTGTGCAAGGCAACTCATATTTTTGGCAAATGCAATATTTTGGTGCGCTGAAACTTCGACCGGCACCTTCTGGCGTTAGGTCTCTGGGCGAAGTTGCGCCAGAGGGCGACGACGAGCTCTGTGGCGGCGATGTCGCCCGCGTGGGCGCTAATCATTCGCAGACAGAAGACGCCGTCGGCGCCGAGGAACTGCTTGACGAAGCGCTTCACCGACTGCCGATCCGTCATCTGGTCCGTGGCGCGCAGGTACTTGCGCACGAACTTGTCGTTCTGCAGAGCGGCAAATGGGTAGTGCTCGCACGTGCACGCTTGTGTACAGGGTGGCCCAGCCTCGCCTGCACCTCTTTGCTCAAGTATATCTCGGGGCTGGATGAAGCGATTTTGATGAAATTTAAATCACCCATGTAGCAGACAATC
The DNA here is from genome assembly GCA_030248085.1 of Paralinhomoeus sp. GSCO2_6. NCBI lineage: Eukaryota > Metazoa > Nematoda > Chromadorea > Monhysterida > Linhomoeidae > Paralinhomoeus > Paralinhomoeus sp. GSCO2_6. The sequence goes on along the minus strand of JASAMY010001648.1, from coordinate 71,355 downwards.
CAACTTAGACTTCCTCCAAGTTTCAGCCAGATCTATCACGTTTTTCAAAGGTTACGCACAAAACAATTTGGACATGGTAAAATGTACGTTCTCTGGCGACTGGCATCATGTCGACTTCTCTGCCGATTTCTGAATCGCACGCAATACGCGTTCTTCCGTTGATCCAGTGCTGACTGGCTTTGGCATCAGATGAGGACGATTAGCAACTGCGCCAGTCTCCTCGAAGCCCTTTACGGTCGCTGAGACAGTGTTCTGTGACAGCGTTTTTGTCGTTGGGAAGTCAACTTTGATTCGACGAATAACTTCAGCTTGATTGCCCGTTTTGTAAAATTGTTTTGCAATGTAAACGCGCTGTTCCAAAGAGGATTTCTGCCCCGACATACGCGCGCAAAAAATTGTTTTGTTTCAAAAAGCTGCACTACAGTTCTTTGGGAATACACATTTTATCGTATACAAATTGTTTTGTGCGTATCTTTTGAACAACTTAATAGATCTAGCTGAAACTCGGAGGAAGCCTAAGTTAGATTGTCTGCTACATCTGTTTAAATTTTCATCAAAATCGCTTCATCCACCCCCGAGATATACTTGAACGAAGAGGTGCAGTCGAGGCTGGGCCACCCTGTAGGTTGTTTGTAGTGCTGACGGCCCAGAAGGTGAGGTGTGTACTGCGTATGAATGCGCCAAGAGAAAGGCCCAATAACGCACGGATCCGGGCAGCAGTGTGATGACGAGCCAGTAAAGAAGTGAGATGGAGCCGACGCAGAGGACGATGCAGTACCAGAACCAGAGGAACAGATAGACCTTCTCGTTGAACATGTTGATCATGAGCACGCACTGCACCGTGTAGTGCTGCAGGTGGCCCAGAATGCGGATCTGCAGGTCGATGGCACAAGCGTTGCGCGTTTATTGCTCTCGTTTCCACCTCATTATAACCTACGTACCTGAAAGTCGCACATCGTGACCCTGGGGAACTTGCCCGATACGCGCCAGCTGATTCCCGAGAGGATGTCCTTGAGGACGTGATAGCCATAGAAGTAGTCGTCGGTGCCCAAGAAAAGGTCCATTAAGAAGACCTAAAGATAGAACTCTGCCTAGTGCAGTGCACTGATCCAGAGCACAAAACACCTTTACACGTGTTTAACGAAGCACAAAATACTCGTCTAATGAACGAGACGAGCGTATAAACGCGTCTAATCACCAAATACGATGGACCTTTGTGCAATGCGGTCTGTGGGCACTAGGGTACCTGCGCCGCGCAGTTCAGCACGTAGAGCAGCTTCGTCAACAGGTAGAGGAAGGTGACCAGCCCGGCGCAGCGCCGGAAAGGGCAGAAAATCGTGACTTGGGCAACCTGTGCAAAAAAGCCGGCCGCATTGCTCGCGTCACGAACAGAATCAGTTTTCAAAGAAACGCGCTATCACGGCTTGCCCACCTCTTTGCCGATGTCGAGCGCGTCCTCGAGGTGTGCCGCGACGGTCTGGAGCGTGAGCGCTCGCGACTCGGCGTCCATGAGCCGCGCGTCGCAAGCCATCTCCGTCAGACTCTGCACGTCTAGGCCTGCGTGCGGTTTTTTTTTCCTTCGACTCGAAACTCCAGTCAGCGCTGCGCGTCTCACTGGAGTTCCACTTCATCATGGCGCGCCAGGCGACGCAGGGCACGTAGAACATGAGCGCCTCCAGTGCCAGAATGAACGGCACCCACTGGTAGTAGCGCACCTCTCGCGCCTCTCTGGAATTTTTGCGGCATTCTTTTTTTATCAATTTGTTTGCACAATCTCATGTAGGAAATACTGGACTAGGTGCACCTGGATCTTCCGGGCCCGTAGGGGAACTCCATGCGAAAGGGCACCGTCTCTGGGTAGAAGTAGGTGTTCTCGACCCAGCAATAGTTCTCCGTGTACTGCTCCCAGGCGTCGGTGAACACAGCGGGCACCCAGCACTGGATGGGATAGCCCACGTATCTAAGGAAGAGAATTTAACATGCAAATATACTCAGAAATACAATCTGCAATAGGTTGAACTTTGGAGGCGAACGAGACAGTATACAGTACTGACAACGGACTCAGTCGACACAATTCGACACAGTTCCTGAATTCACACTCGCTGCAAAATCTGAAACGTACTGTTTGGCGGAGACGACGATGGCGAAGACGAAGATGACGGTGGACGTGTAGTGGTAGTTGAGCTTGTCGGCGAAGTCGTCGTCGACGCGGGGCCTCAGGCCCTTGATTATGGCAGCCAAGTAGTAGATCAGCATGCTGGCTCGGAGAAGGCCTTGAACGGTGGCTGCTACAGATGACTACAGCTCCCCTGCGCGACCGCGTTCCCATCGGCAATAATGGCATCCATCGCCGGCTAGGCAGCCGCCGCCGCCGCCACCACCGCCACCGCAGCTGTCGATGGCGTCTGGACCCTCGCACACGTTTTTCGGCGCCGCTCCTCAACTTCTAATCCGCTCCGACGGCCCGCTTAAAAAGACGCTTAATCAACGACCGCCGACGGCCGACCGACGATGGGTGGAGGGGTGGGGGGGGGGCAGAGGAGAACGCAATTCGCAATTGCGCCGCCCCTGGCATTCGCTCCGCCTTTCTCGCTCCGCCCTTTTGCTCGCCGCGCCGCCTGACGGGCGTCGAGCGGACAGCAAGTGGTGATTTATGGGGGCCGAAGGCGCGCCTGGAGGTAATCTTTCGGCGCAACCAGCACCGGCTTACTTTTGCCTTTTTGCCTCCGGCGCCCGACTGGGCCGTCGGAGTCGTAGGGCCGAACCGGCGGCTGATAAATCAGCGTGTCGCGATGTCGAGAGAGGGCTGACGGCGCTCTCGCAACGACAGTCGGCGGACGGCGGAGCAAATTGCCGGAGAGCAGCCGACGCTAATGCGAGCTCGTCGACCGACTAACGCCGCGGGCGGGGGCGGCGCCAATTGCGGTCGGTTGGGCGACGACGAAATGGATAGTGGCCGGAATTCACCTGAAGTCTGAACGCTGACGTCACGCTCCGCTCGGCAGGCGGCCTCTCACGGAGAAACATCGCCGACATTCAAATGAAGGCAACAGGACACGGCACGCAAAGCGCGGCGCCGGAAAAGCGTGGCACTGCGTGGCACTGGCGCACACGACTAGCGTTCGGCTGTGGATGTAAAATGAAGTGGAGATGGAAAGAAAAGACAGCGTATTGTCCAGGCGGTCAGCAGGGAGCGCTTCTCGACGAGCAGCTTCATCAGACGGCTCTTCTGGCGACGCGCGGCAAGCCCGGTCGGCACCAATCGAATTTGCTCGCCGCCTATTGAGTGGTCGTGATCGCGCGCGGCGCGAAAGAAGGTCAGGTAGGGAAGCCCCACCACAGCCGCAGCGGCCAGCAATGTCAGCCGCCGACGCCGCCGACGCCGCCCCGCGGCAGCAGCAGCAAAGCCGCGTCGGCAGAGCGCCGAAGGCGACGCGTATCGAATTCGAATGCGCCTCCGATGGCGTACAACGAACCACCAGATATAGATTTGGCCGCCGCAGGCGCTCGGGCCTTTCGGCTGGCCGGCAACGCTTCTTCGTCCTCGCGGTTTCATTCGTTGTGGCGGCCGAGGAAAGCCCTCCTCCCCCTGCCGAGCGCACGGAAATGGATCTATGCGAATCGACGGACGCACGCCGTCGAATCGCCGCCTCGTCGCGACGGAGGTGACTCCACACATGCGAAGTACGCGATTCGCTTTTGAGGACGATCCCAACCACGAGGACGATGACGTGACTGTCAAAAAGCGAAAAATCTGTCTCCTCTTCTTTCCGCTCCGGTCCGCTCCCGCTCGTCCCAGGCCTACCGCTCACGCTTCGCCAGACTGCGAAGAACGTGCCATGCGCGGCAAAAACGGATTAAGACTCGCTTTTTTTTAAAACCAACCATTAGGTGGCAAAGTTGCCGAAATATTTTTTGATTTTCGTCAAATTTGGGTTCCTAGGTCAACTTTTTGCGCTGATTCCGAAAATCAAGTCGGTTTTCAGAAAAAAAATGATTTGGTCCGAAAATGGGAAATACGGAAAATTGCAAATCAAATTTTGTTTTTTTACCAATATATGCGAATTTCACGGTCAAATCCGAAAAATAAAGGTAGATTCGGAATCCTTGTCCAATTCTGCGTCTGATAGGCTACATGGCGTCTTTGACAATTGACATCGCCCATTGTAGAAAATTGAAATCAAAATTTTGGAAATGCAATTTTTTGGATATTTTGGCTCATTAGTCGCCAGCCTCAAGAGAGCACACTGCGAGACCGCCACCACTGGAAAGAGCATGCAATTCTGCGTCGATCCATACTAATTTCATTTAAAATTGAGGGACCGGAAGTGGCGAAATTTCCACTTGAACTTGGTCTGTGCCAATATGACCAAAATGGATCTCAGCACCCAGTTTGTTCTCGCGCCAATGGAAGGAACTAGTTAGATACGAAGTCGATAGCGCCGATCAGTAGGAGTCGTTTGAGGTTGTAATTGTAGGGTGTTGTATTTTTTGTTATGTTTTCTTTTGGTTTCTTTTTGTACTTCACATTTCAAAATATGTGCTCTTTCAACAATAGCGGCTGCATCATTGGAAGGAATTCCTTTGTGCGCAAGCAACTAAAATACCATAGACCCTATAATTACACCCCCTCTACCAATTACCTCCCCCCCCCCTCACAATTAGCCCCCGCCCTGTAGTTTTCGTACCACAAACCGTTCGATGCAGTGAGTGCCAACAAAGTTTCCCACTAATTGACACTTCCAAATCGCCTCTCCTAAACTGCCCCAACCCTCCCCCCCCCCCTCACAAATGCGTCTGAATGCACAGCATCTAATACACATACCTACATGTACACTGGATCTATCACTTGTTCAATCCAGCAATTCATCATGGGCTTTTTTGCGCTTTTTGCTCCTAGTGCTTTCGCTTGGGCCAGATGTAGTTTGATCAGTGGCCTGCTCTTCACTGGCTGCTACCTGCTCAGCATCTTGTAGAATACTGCGGATCTCTTCTTCTGGGCGGATCTTAGGCACCAGCAGTACTGCTGTCTCCTCCGCGCTTGTGACCATGAGGAGATGACGATTTAGTGGGCGTTCTCAATAGTGCTTTGAAGAAAAACATAGAAATTGGATTTCCTCCATTCCTGGGTGTTTCCTTGGGACGAAAAACAGATCATCCAAAGGTACTGTAAACCTTCAAAATTAGCAACTGGGGTCATACATAGGAAGGCGAGGTGGGGGGAGCGGTGGGTCGATTGCGATTTAGAAGGATCGATATGTACAGAGAGCTTTGATGGCACTGACTGACCGCATTGTGATGCACACACAAGGACATACACGCCATAAGTCTCAACCCATGTTTTATGTATACACACTGCGCACGCCCGTACGCACCTACGCACGCACGCACGCACACACACGCACACACACACACACACACATACACACGCTGTTACACTTTGACTTATTGGAGGGCGGGAGATGATCCAGTTGTGGGGGGTGTTGTTGTTGGATTAGGGGCAACATTAGGAGGCCGTCAATGGCCCACATAGCATACCCATATCCATGACGCCTTCCTGTCTAGAGCCGCGCAATTAGCCAAAGACCTTCAGAAGAACGCCACCCATAATCTAGGGCAGCGATGGCACCAGAAAATAAATCGAGAGGGAGGTCCTCGGTGGGTCGGTCCCTCGGTCTAGTGGCTCCATCCAGAGTCGGACCCAGGATCATGCGCGCAAGAGTCCGATTCTTTGCCACTAGGCCATACGCTGCCCTGTGGTGGTGGGGGTGGAGGCTAATAAACTGAAAGGCTCCATCTGAGGGGGGATTGTTGAGAGGGGGACACATTTGGGGGGGGGTAAGTATATAGGGTTTGCGGTACAATAGTTCCTTGCGTGCAAAGCTATTTCTTCTAGTGACGAGCAACTACGGAAAGTTGTTGTTGTTGTTGTACGTTGTTGAAAAGGAAATAATGTTTTTAAATCAAAAAGATAACGGCATATTAATTAAATTTAATCTTGCAACTACAACAAACGACTCCTAGTGATCAGCGCCGTCGACTTCGTGCCTAACTGGTTCCTTCCATAGGTGTGGGGACAAACTATTTGCTGACATCCATTTTGGTCGTATTGACGCTTACCATGTTCAAGTGAAAATTTCACAACTTCCGGTCCCTCAATTTTAAATGAAATTGGTGTGGATCGACGCAGAATTGCATGCTCTATCCAGTGGTGGTGGTCTCGAGGTGTGCTCGTATAAGACTGGCGAGTAATGAGCGAAAATGTCCAAAATGTGCACTTTTAAAAATTTGATTGCAATTTTCTACAATGGGCGATGGCAGTTGTTGAAGGCGACGGGCAGCCTATCAGACGCAGAATTTCACGAGGATTCCGAATATGTGTTTACTTTTGCGATCGGACCATGAAAAGTGAACGTTCTGATCAAAAAACTAAAATTGGTTGGCAATTTTCGATGTTTCTCATTTTTAGGCGAAATACATTTTATTTTTGAAAATCAATTTGATATTCGGAATCCCCTCAAAAAGTTGACCTGAGAACCCAAATTTGACGAAAATCAAAAAATATTTCGGCAACTTTGCCACTTTTGGACTACAATGGTTGGTTTTAAAGAAAAGCGAGTCTTAAGACATTAGTCGTCTTGATGGAAATTGGAGAAACGAACAGGATGTATACGACTAGGCGACTGTGCAAACCAAAATGACCTACCAATGCATACTGGGCGACATATTACTATTGATGGCTGTTATTCGCATACTAAAATTCTGGCATTCCGGTATCGCATGCAAACCAATTGATGCTTCCTCTCAAAGTACGTACGGGTTCAGGACAAGGTTTGTGTACGACAACACTGCAGGTTAGGCTGTGTACACGGCGCCTCCTTCCAAACGCCTCTTCTATGTATGCACGGTCATTAGAGACGCCTTCACAGGTAAGGCACGGGATTCCATACGTCGTGTGCAGTTGATTGCGTTGCGTCGCGTGACAGAACCGACTATTCAAGACTGGCGCATCGACCGACCACGTGCTTACTAAATGGGAGGGGAGGGTGGTGGGAGGGGGTAGTAGCGCGGGACAACCGTGGGTCTGGAACTCACAGAGCAGTGCGTAATGTGTACTGTAGGCGTCTCCGCTATATACTTTTTCTTTTGTATGTCCAGCACATGAGATGTACCATGTACCTATGTACGTGTGTACGATTCGGTGCATACTACGTGGTCAGAGACGCGTGTACTCTTCTGCACCACGCGTGTGTAGGCGGTAGAAGGCAAATTCTCTCACCAAGACCTGTCCAACCCAGTGTCGATTACGCAGAGCGAGGCGCCACGCTCAATTCAGCGACGCTCGCCTGCTTTATCACTCGGCACTGCGCGGCTTTGGGTGCATTGACAACGTGGGCTGGTGCAGTCAGAGAGCTGTTGCTGACAGTGACACCAGTCATTCGCTGACACATCTCTTCTCCAGACTGAAAATGGCACCGCCTGTGCGTTACATTCGTTCTGTATTCTTCGCTCGCATTCAACGACCGCACGACGAAAATAGCCCAGAATACTTCCGCTGTGACTGCCTCGGGTGCGGCTGCAAAGCTACGGTGAGTCTCTGGGGTCAAGTCAATGTTTTTATTTTTTTTTATTAAAACTTAAAGTTGCAATGCAATCGCTCTAGTCTCTCGCTCTGGCGACGTCACTACTTGCAGCTCTACTCGCGCTTTTATTTAACGTGGACGGCAGTGTGAATATCCTAAGGAATGGTGGAACGCTGGCGTCACTGGCACACATCTTTGTGCGACAAGTCATAGACGGGGTCGTTGAGGGGCTCTTCATTTATGGGATTATAGCCAGCAAGGCGTCTTTTCTCATTCCACGCATGGTTGCACTGGTACTACTTTATAGGGTTAAAACAACAGTACAATGGCAGCGCTAGCGATTTTTAGATTTTCGTTTTCTTTTTGTTATTGTTGGTGTACTTTGCTCTAGTCTTTTCCATCTTCATTACTGATATTTCTCCTTATGTCCAAGTATTTTTGGAGTCGTCACTGTCACAAATGAGAGCGATTAATGGCAGGTTTTGAATGCAGCGGCAATAGTAAGTGAACGCAGCTTGGAAAAGTTTGTTTTTAGAGGCTTCCATAAGTGTGAAGATTGCAAACTTCATTTTTATGTCAGTGGTCTTTCTGATAATCCTGTTTTACGTTGGGTGGACCTTTTCATTGGCAAGGACGGCTGCAGCCTACATAAGCAATCGAAAGAGGGCTACAAGTGCTGCTGACCAATCGCGATCTGAGTCAATGCAATTCTGACAATAAGTAGCTTCCGTCACTACATATACCTAATATAAAATCCGGACATGGTACGGTATGGCTTCATTTGTGGTGTACTGTTTCGCCTAACGACTGTCGTTTGGAGACTAAAAAACTAAATAGGTATGCGTTGCGGTTGGAGCAGTGTTGTCGACTTTGCGAAGTGTTTGGCCGACGCTGTTGGCCACTGCGTCGCACTACACTTCTCATTTATGCAGGGACGCATGGGTGAGGGTCTGGCTGGACAGGAGATTACCCAGCATCATGGTACATAGCACCCTAATCTCGATATGCAATCACGACTCTAGACTGGATCTAGCCGGCGAGGTGGACCAGCGGGCATAGATAATATGCTGAATTACCTAAGGGCCCAAGTCATTCCCCCCCCCCCAACACAACAGCTCTACCCAAGCCAAACTTGCGTCGATGTCACGCAGCTCTCGTTTTTCTCAATAAAAGGAACGGGCGAGATAGTGCCAGTGCCAGTGCTAGTGCCTGATGGTTTGGATAAAGCGCCAGTCAAGTCATCCTACCACTCATAACGGACCAAAAAATTAGCTGTTCAGAGAATGAATCTGTTTTTCGCCGCGATTAATGCGGCCGTCCTCTTCCAAGGGTCTAATGGTGAGTGGTGTTACACGCCAAGCCAACTGTGGATAAATGCGACTATGCTCTACCTGCACTACAGGTGTGCTGAAGCAGTGGTCAGAGTGGTCCGCGTGGGGCGACTGCAAGCACGTCTGCGGGCCCAGCAGGCGCGAGCGCAGCCGCCACTGCCTTGCGACCCATGTCAAGTGTCCAGGACTCGACACCCTCTCACAGGTACTGACACAAGTTCGCTAGTATAGCATTTCACGCGTTTTTTTCTCTTGAAACGCTAAAAATCTGCGCCGGTCCAGTTCTGCCAGCGGCGTGCGTGCGAGCCGTGGGAGCAGTCGTCGTGGTCGGAGTGGGCCGAGTGGTCGGCCTGCGACGCGCCGTGCGGCGCGGCCCGGCAGCGACGGGCCAGGGATTGCGTCGGCGGCCTCTCCGACTGTCCCGGACCGGCCGAGCTGAAGCGCGTCTGCTTCGCCGGCGCCTGCACGCCAAGCAAGTGGGACAAGTGGGAGCAGGTGACCGACCGCCCACTGACTCGCGCGCAAATATCGATCGCTTGACCTCATCCTGTTCTGCTCTGCAGTGGGGCGCTTGCGACACCGAATGCGGACCGGGCAAGCAGAAGCGAAGTCGCCAGTGCATCCCGGGCACTCTCCAAGCCGACTGCATCGGCTCCGCAGACGAGAGCAGACACTGCAACAACGGCGCCTGTGTCGTGAGTTCCGTGCTGCAGCGACACGGCTGCGTTCGGTGCAACAGCTATTGAATTCCCTTCAGCGAGCGCAGTGGGGCGCGTGGTCGGCTTTCGATCAATGCACCGTCAGTTGCGGCGGAGGCAAGAGGACAAGACGCAGGCGATGCAGCGCCGTCGGCTGCAGTGGTGAGCAGCACTTGCTTTGCAAGCCGAAATGTTTCATTTGATAAACTAAACGCTTGCTAACGAATACCTCGAATTGAAATCTGCGCCTACTGCATAACCTGTCAGTATGTTTAAGGCGCTGCGACAGAGACGCTTGACTGCAACCCACAGCCGTGCACGAAGCTGCCAACGCCGCAGTGGTCGGCGTGGAGTGCGTTTGGCGCCTGCAGCGCCAGTTGCGGTGAGGGCGTTCAAAAGCGTCGGCGAAAATGTCCTCCAGCTGTAAAGTGCTATGGAAATAGCGAGGTGAGCGGGCGACCCAAGTTCGCAGTTGCTGCAGACTAAGCTCAATGAATTCCAATTCAGGAATCGAAGAAGTGCAGCGCTCAGCCTTGCCCGACGATAACCGATCTGGTTCAACTCGCCGCCGGCCAACTTGCCGCCGCCGCCAAATCTGCGCCAAAGACAGCTCGCAGTGGCCAACTCTCAGCCAAGGACAAGTCGCCGCCAACACCGAAAAATACTGCTCTTTGGAGCGGTCTTTCGGCGTTCGTCCAAAACTTATCCAAGCCGTAATCCCAAAGAGGGTCGCTGCAGAAACCAGTACCGTGAAACGCATGTTGAGCCGTTTGCTTCAGCTTTTTAGGTATGTAAGTAGCATTACTCATTGTAAACCAACGTTGGCTGACATCACAAATGAAGAATTGTCAAATTTCACTTGTCGAACTGCTGGGCGATGGCCGAATCCATCAGCGACTTCAGCGCCTCATCCATCTAAAATGTCAAGCAGATCAGCGTTGTTGTCATGTACACCAGTTTATTACAGTAACTGTCTGTATACCTTCTCGAACAGCTGGAAATGATCTCTGAACTTGTGTCGACGTCGGACGTACATGGGCTGGTTGTAGATGGCCCAAGCGTCGCCGTTGTCGTCTTCAAACGCCACCACCTTCATGGGCAGGTCCAGAGCTGCAAGCACATTTATGGGAGTGGGATGGCGCAACGAAAAGTTACACGTATGTATATGTATAGCTCAGCCGCACCGATCGACGGGTTGGCTTTCATGAGGGGACTTCCAATTCTGGGATTGCCAAAGATGAGCAGCTCCATGTTGTTGAGCTCAAGGCCCACCCCCTCCGTCCCATCGGTGAAGTCGATGCGGTCGAAGACGGTGAGTCCTCGCTCCACGGCCTCCCTCTCGAACGCGTCGATGAACTCGCCCGCCGACGCCCCCACGTACGCGCAGACGAAGTTGGTGCGAACTGCAGCGATCGGTTGCTTGCGCGAGACTCGTCTCGCTGCAAAAACGAGCTCACCGTGGAAGTCGCTGCCCTGAATCGGACAGGAAGGAGCGGTGGCGCAGACGCAGCTGGGACAGTCTTCGTCCGGGACCGGCGCGGCCAGGCAGTTGGAGGCGCACGGAGGGCAAGCCTCGCCTGAGCGAAAAAAATTGACAGCGCTGTGCCACCAACGTTGAATTGTTTCCACAATTGCACGCTACTCGGTGTCGTCGTGGGCGCGCAGTCGCACGCCGGACAGCGGACACCCGTTGCTGTCCAAGATCGTTTGGCAGTGCAGACGGCACGTCATCACGTGGGGACAGCCAGTGGTGGTGGTAGCCGTGGTAGTAGTTACGCAGTTGACGCAGGCTGGACAGCCGTCGGGGCCCGTTCCATATTCGCAGCCTTGCCAGCAAGTGACGTGGGGACACTCAGGAGCTAAAGGGATTGCTCGCGTTGGGTGCTGTTTTCTAGTGTCTATTGCCGCAGTTACATGTCGTTACAGTATACATCTCTCACGTGTAGTGGTCGATTCGGGGCAATTGACGCAGGCCGGACAGCCGTCGGGACCGGTGCCATACTCGCAGCCTTGCCAGCAGGTGATTTGAACACATTGTGGAGCTGAAGTAACTTGTGGTGAACTACTTCCTTCACACGTTAGTCATAGTGTACAGGTTGTCTGTTGATTGTGCCCCTTTCCTCACTGGTAGTCACGAAGTCGCAATCGCAGGTCGTGCAGCCATTGAAGGGGTCCCGGACCACGTTGCAGTGCGGCGGGCACGTGATTGCTGGGCACCCCGGCGCTAGAGAGGATTGCGCAAGTTCGCAGCTAAGTGTACCGTATGTACCTATACGTGTGGTGATGCATGCTGTGTATGTATGTATGCATGTAGCGTACGAGGGTCGTGAGGACAGCTGCACCAGGCGCAGTTAGTGTTTGGGTCGACGAGCGCGGTGCAGCCGGGTCTGCACGTCGTTGGGACGCACGTCAGATGGCCCGTGGGCATCTCCGCTATAACGTTTGCTCTTTGGGAACTCATATCGACGCGTGAGGCGTACTCGTGGTACGTATATCTGTACATAATGCATTCAGCGGAAGAGACGCGCCTTTAGGTGCACGCACCCTTCTGAATATCTTTTTTTTAGTTTTGAGACCGAAGTCTCAGGCGAGAGGGGGACCCACATGGGTCCTTGGTTACCTCTGCCTTCTACAAGACCGATGAGAACAGCGATCAGGGGGCACAGTTTTGGCGTGAGCCCCTTGCCCAAAGGGGTTACTGTTTTTTGGCAGTCTTGCCACGCTGAGGATTGAACTCCGAACCTTGCGCTTTAGAACCAACGCCTTAGTCCAACTGCGCAGACAGCCGCAAATCTTCTCACAGAAGCCCGCCCAACCCACTACCGATTAGGTTTGTTGCCGCGGTCAATTCTGCGACGCTCGCTGGTTTATCGCTGTGCCTTTTCTGTCACAATGTTGGATGGCTCAGTCACTGAGCCGCTATTGTTGACAGTAGCACCATTCGCTCACTGACGCACCTTTTCTCTAGACTAAAAATGTCACCGCCTTTGCGCTTCATCCGCTCCGTATTCTTCGCCCGCATAGAACGGCCGCACGACGAAAATAGCCCAGAATACTTGGGCTGTGTCTGCGTCGGGTGCGGCTGCAAGGCCACGGTGAGTGAGTGCACGAGTGAATTTTCAAATTTAGACTCGAGGTTGCTTGCAGCGACTTCAGTCTCTCGCTCTGGCGACGTCAACAATTTCAGCACTCCAGGAAGGCTACCGCTCAGGGGCCCATTTTACAAAGCTCATTTTAGTTTTGATTTGAACCTTCACTCAGTATTGCACTGAGTACTTCAGAAGGAGAAGGAATTCGAGCATTAAAAATCCTTTGATCTCTGTACTAGGCTCGTGCGAAGGCAGGAGAGCTAACGCTGGAGCAAGCGCATTGCAAAAACATTGCTTAACTAAATTAATTGAAGCAATGAAATACTGTACACAATAGTTTGCTGGGATAACGGAGACGCAGAAACACTCACTATCCATCTTTGCTACACGTAGATAGATCATGTGTACCACAGCTTATCAAATCTGTACAATAGCTTGATTGCTGGCAACTTGGCAAGTGTTCTCTGTTAACCGATTTTAGGCTTACTCGTCGCGATGACGCCGCTGGAAGCTCCGACGATGAGCGCAACAGTGAACGACGCGATTCTTCTTGCCATTCTCGGTCTGTTCTTTGCTGAGGAGGGTATGGCAAAACAGGTATAGTGGCGCGCAGTCGTCAACAGCATCTGCCCTCTCGGCGCTTCTCCATGGGAGCGGCGGCGGCGGCGATCAGATAAGATCCGCCGGGTGAATTTGAGAGTCAAGGTTGGACGCGTTTCCTGGTGTTTCGCGACACACGCACACGAGAGCGTCGTCGACAGTGCGGCTGGCGCCACGCCGCCTTCATATTGTTGCCGACGGACGACCAAACTTCTGATCACCACACAAACTTGGAGGGTCCTGCTGAGACTGCCAATGTCGGGAGTGGGCGGCGAGCATGTGGTGACTAGAGGAGACAGTCAGTGCTGGTCGGCAAAGACTCTTGGGAGGGTGTTAAAAGCGGGAGGATGTCGAGCGGTGGAGGCGAAACACCCAAACTTGCAGACAGTACCACACGAAATTCTAAATTTAATCTTTCTCTGTAAAAAGTGTTTGTTCATTTTTTTAATTCACAAGAATACAATATAATTTCTATGTATCAATATATTCAAAGGCTGCGCCAACACTACTGGAAAGTGTCCCACACAGCAGGCGTCATCTAGAAAGTTATCCCACTAGGGAAGTTGTCCCACAACTAGAGGAAAAGTATGCCAGACTTCGGTCTCAGATAGGAAGAGCGCACGCTTCCCACATGGTACGGACATCATGTGCCAGGAAGCACTCCTGCATGAACCATTCAGGGAGGAGTGCCTGCTAGTATACGTGGAATAGGAAGGGGAGCGTAATCAGCGCATCGCTGGTTCATCTGCTTTTATCAGTTGCATAATAATTTGTCTAGTTTTGCCTACTGTTAAAGCAGTTCCACTTCTTGATGATAATGAAAGCTACAGATGCCGCTCGTCCGCTATCCCCTGTAGGCGAAGACACTTCGCATCATCCAGTGCATCGTGAGGTGATTTTTCTCTGATTCAATCGGCGTTGTCCGTGCGAAGTGCCATGAGAACTTTGTCCAGCAGACAATGTTCGTATACAGTATGTATCCTTAAGACCTTCCGACTCCCCTTTGAACGCGTATGTAAATCTTGCTACAAGAGACGCAAAGACGTGAGAATAACGCGTATGCAAATAGCCGCCGACGACGAGATGGACCACTTCCGCCTGACCTGAGACACCTATGTACTGACCGGGTTCTCACAAGCAAGATGAAACGCGAGCCTTGATGACCACAATTGATGGCATTTGCTCGTGCGCTCGTCGGCAGTATGTTTTGCGCGGTGATCCGGTGGTGCCGTGCCTACGATTGGAGGTTGAGTGGACGACACCCATTTTGAAGGGACACTGGGCATTCATGCAACTGGCGGGGAGTCGGTTGCCACCCCAGCAGTCGGCAAGTTTACCCCGCCCCCTCCCCCCTAACCGTTCCCCCCAAAACCTTTCTAAAGTTCTCCAACTTGTCTACAATTCTAAAAGTGTATTTTTTGTCTTTTCAGTGTTTTTTTTACCCTAAACCAGCTAAATAACGCTATTTATAGCTACCTATGTATTTTGACCCAAAAGCGTCTATTAGAACACTACATTTAGGTTCTTTGTTCTTTTTCTTTCTCCCCCCCCCCCCCCCCTACAAATCCGCTTACCCCCCCCCCCTCTGTAGACGCCTAGCAAACTTGTGTCCGACCCTCCCCCCACTTCAAACATTTCGAAAACCCGACGGCCCTTCTGCCGTAGCTATTGCTACCTACCGTACGACGTCGCACGAGTCACAGCTGCCTGCCACGAGCAGATAGCGGAGGAGCTGGTCGCAGACAGGGATGAAGCAAAAAAAAAAAAGCAACCCTTCTAAATGCGCAGTTCTCCTCTGTTTTTATACGCGATGATGGTATCCAAATCAACCTCGACCCTCAAACTAATGTCCACATGGCCCCGTTCACCCTCACAGCTTTTGAAGTGTATAGCGAACTCAAAAAACTGCCAAAAAAGTTTTCAAGTGGAACCGATGGCTTTCCTCAATTTTTGCTCAAAAAAGTCGCTTTGGTGCTTGCTGAACCTTTGACAAAGATCTTTAATTTGTCCCTAGCGACTGCTCAACTTCCTACTGACTGGCTAAAGGCCAATGTCACTGCTGTCTTCAAAAAAGGTTCAAAACAATGCCCAAGAACTACCGCCCCATCAGCATCACGAGTACGACCTGCCGACTACTGGAAAAAATTATAAAGACTAAAATTTCTGCCCATCTAGCTCAAAATCGTTTGGTTTCGGAAGTGCAGCATGGATTCTTAAAGAAGCACAGTACAGTAACGCAACTACTCGAATGCCTCAATGATTGGACAGCCGACCTAGATAACGGTCAGCCAGTTGATGTTGCATACTTAGATATCGCCAAAGCATTTGACACTGTCAGTCATACCAAATTGTTACGCAAATTACAGGCATACGGAATTAATCAACGGGTTTGTGCCTGGGTCAGCCTGCCTGGGTCAGGTTGGCTAACAGGCAGAGAGCAAAGGGTCAGAGTAGGCGATGCTTACTCGTCACTGTCTCCTGTTACCAGCGGTGTTCCTCAAGGCTCAGTGCTTGGCCCATTACTCTTTCTCCTCTATATAAATGATCTGCCGAAGGTCGTACCAAACGCGGTAAAAGTCAAGTTATTTGCTGATGACTGCAAGCTCTACTTCCGCTGCAAAACAGTTGAACAGCAAACGCTTCTCCAGGAATCTCTGGACAGCATCCAAGCTTGGGCTGAACAGAACCAGTTGCAACTAGCTATACAAAAATGTGAAGTTCTCCACTTGGGGCTACACAGTAATCCTCAGCGTGAATACCATCAAGGAAATGTTACTTTAAACAGCACCCAAAAACTGCGAGATCTTGGTGTCATTGTAAGCATGATCTTAAACTGCTTTAAAAGTCGCAATATTCCATTTTTAAGACAACTCTTTTGCACTTTTGTACGCAGCAGACTAGAATATGGCTCGGTATAGTTTGGAATCCCTCCTCCATAACAAATATAAAAACTGTTGAATCAGTTCAGCGGCGATTTACCAAACGACTGCCAGGCCTCAGCGATATATCATACCCTGAAAGATGTCGCATTATCAAACTGGACAGCTTAGAACTTCGTAGACTCCATAATGATTTGATAATGGTCTACAAAATCTTCCATGGCCTCACGGCCTTGCGCATAGAAGACTTCTTCGTTCAAGCGCCTAATCGCAATACACGTGGTCATCCATTCAAACTCGTCCAACAAAGACAAAACAGACTGTATCGTTCAAACTTTTTCTCCAATCGAGTAATTCCAGCGTGGAACTCTCTGTCTGAAAATACGGTCAGCGCCCCCTCTCTACTTTCCTTTGAAAAGCGACTTCAAACAAATCAAAATCTTGTCACATTTTTAAATGGCTAGACAGTAAATCTCCTTCTAGGTGTCGTCTAGCCAGTCTGTACACGGTGTGTGTGTTGTACGTTGCGCCACGGCGCTCGCGTGCTGATTTTACATTGTACAGTCCGTCGCGCTCCACCTGTCTCGCTCGCCTGTGCTGCACTGTGTCGCTCGTGTCGCGCCGCGCCTTGTCAGACGAATTAAAAAACAAACAAACAAACATACAAAACAAAGCCAAAGTCGGCTGCAGCTTCATTTGGTGAACGTGGTGAATGCCACTAACTTCCTTTCTGCAACCCCTCAACTGGGAGAAGGAAATGATCGGCAGCTGAACCGACTCAGACGGCCTATTTTTCGCCAATCAACGCCCCACAACGTGCGAATTCAAACGGAAATGTCGGTGTCACGCCACGCCCAAGCGAGCGAGCGACGGACTTGGACCATCGGGATTTCTAAAGAGAGGCAGGCTGGCCGTTTCGAAATAATTCTGTAGTCGCCTGAGCAATCGTACCGCTGAAAAATTCTTCAGAATTGGTGCCATTCGAGCGCTGCCGAATTTGTCAATGGGGTTGCATAAAAGAAGGAAGTTCACGACGGAAGGGCATTCTCTATTCAACCAGACACTCCGAAGACTGCGGGGGATATTCTCTCGCGTCTCAATCTTCTGCTACCATAACCTAGGTAACAAAACCTCAGTACAGTAACCCAAGATGACCGCGCTACGCTGCTGTTTGCTGGCGGTTGCGATGTTCGCTGCTGTCCATGCGAGGGGCAGCAACAATGGCTGTCAGGTGGATATGAAAGGTGAGAAGAAACGGATATCTTGACTTGTCAATTAGAGCAGATGTAAAGCAAACAATTCGCATTTGTAAAGAATCTCGCTACTTTCAGGCTCGTGTCAGTGGAAGGGCTCAGAGTGGTGCGCGAGCGGCAAGTGGATGGCGAGCGGCTGCAACTGGTTCCAGGGCAGGGCCAACTACCAGTGCTGCCTGCCCGTCGACGAGGCAGCGCCCAGCCAGGAACCCGCTCCGGCAGGCCTCCCAGACCCAATGGACAGCCGCAACTCCGCCTGCTTCAGCGACGGAGGTACATACATAACGTAGTACCTACAACACACCAGCATGAGAACTCTCGCTTGTGATTGTTGTTGTGGGACAGCGGCGAGCGACAACGGGAGGCGTTACTTGCAGGCACGTGCCAGATGACGTCGACCGCTTGCTCGGGCAGCTACGCGTCGGGTCGGTGTCAGGCGGACGCGTCGAGCGCCTACCTGTGCTGCCTGCCCCAGGGCAGCGCGCCCGCGGCCCCGCCCGCCGGTCCCTCCTCGAGCGGTCCCAGCGTCGCCTACGCCAATCGTGCGTTCCTTGGCTGACCTGACTGCTGACACTGCACTGTTGTTGGTGGGCAGTGGGAGGAGCGGCGTGCTCTCGCTGCAGCCGAGCTCGACCAGTACTCGGGCTGCAACTCGGCCAGCGACTGCACGCGCGACATTTCGACGAGCAGCTCGTCGAGGAGGCGTCTCAGGCCCAGGGGCCTCTCGCACGCCTCCACCTCCGTCATGAGCAGTGAGTCGGCCTCGCGCGCGCGCGCGCTCGCCGCGTTCCATCGTCTGCAACATGGAGCACTGCAGAGCACTTCCGTCCCTGCGGCAACATGAAGAACATGGGCAAGGTGCAGGTGGGCAAGCTGGGCCAGCGCTACGGCTGGGTGCCCTTCCTGCAGGCCATGGACCGCGCCCTGCAGCAGCTGCGCCAGCACAACCCCACCCTCTACGAGCTCATCAACTACACCGACGGTACGTACGTACGCCTGCCACTGACTCGCCGAGAATGCCCGATGCAAGGTGCGCACGCACGCACGCACACGCCGCAGGCACGTACAACTGCCGTCCCATCCGCGGCTACAAGAACAAGTGGTCGAACCACGCGTACGGCGCGGCCATCGACGTGCGCATCAACAAGAAGAAGGACCACATGGGCGACCACGTCATCCTCAAGGTGCGTCGCAGCGACGGGGCGCGGGCCGCAGGGGGCGAGAAAGAGAGGGAGGGAGGGAGTGAGGGCGGAGAGATGTCTGGCGCTTGTCTCAGGGTCTCTACGAGATCGCCAAGTACGCGGCGGCCGAGAAGCTCTGGTGGGGCGGCTACTACTCGGGCCGCGAGGACGCCATGCACTTCGAGCCCACCAAGGAGTTCGTCGAGGCCCACGCCAACGGATACTGACTCACCCACTCCGCCGCGCTCACCTCCGCCCACCACCACTACTACAACTACCTCACCCTACATATAGGATACACTACAGTCCATTCGACTGCGAACGGCACGATACAATGTTTTGTGCACTTCGTGATCACGTTTTGGCCGGGCTTATACTTTTCACGGGTGACAAGAGAATGGGGGTGAATCGCAAGAACGGATTTCTACGTTGCATAGCACACCCTGCACTCCCATTGCGAAAGCAGAGATGACGCGGAGAAACAGTCAAATACCTACATAGATGAAAGCGATGAGAGCTCATTGGTTGGTGGCTTCTTTCTACCTTTAAGTGCAAAGCAAAATGAAAAACATTACTGGCATGCAAATTCGATAAGAAAAGACTAAACGGCGGGCACTTGGCACGGCTTTTCAAAAGCCGCTTTGGAAACCTGCTCTCATTTCGCTTTGAAAACCTGAAAATGCGTTCATGCAATTGCTTTCATTGTTAGCACTGTAGCTGATGTTTGCTAGACAGTTCCGCCGCAGTCTCGAAAGTGGCACGTCTTGATGATTTTCCTCTTTTGAGAGTTACGGGCGCGGTTCACACGCCGTCACCATTTGAATGTGCACATCCGCGGTCCATCCATACAGGATTCAGATCAGCGCTTGCTCAGCCGTACGCCATTGTAAAGCAGTGCCCCTGCCGCTCGTCTCAATTGACCGTCGTCCGTCAGCGCTGATACGGCATTTCCTTCCATTCCAGGCAGAGGGAGCAGAATCAGCGACCGTACTAGGACTGTCTGACCCCAATTCCACTTGGCAAAACGGATGTCGCCTTTACCCAATCGGATGTCCCATTCATCGGATCGTTCAGCATCCGCAACGCGCTCAGTAGACTACCGCACAACTCACGCACTAAAATAAGCACAGACAACGGTGAGTGCGTTCGTATGTGCAAGCGCGCGCTCAATTTTCGCCGGATTTGCAGAAAGCCACCTGACTAGGGCACCTGACAGGGCTACTGGCGTCTAGAAGAAGTTTTTAACACTGCGGATTTGTTTTATCCAAAGAAGAAGAGACAAAAGCTGTAAAGAAGATGCATGAGCCTTGAACTGCGCATACTGATTTCCTGGAATCCGTCGGTTGCAAACGAATAATTCCAAACCAGGATAAAAGTTGCAACGTGATCACATTCCGTTCAGAAGCTCGATACAGATTCGAATCGAAACAGCATTTCGACGATGCTGTTTCGCGTGTTAAAATGAACTGTAGTCTGTAGACTGTAGAGGCCATCCCATGCCGCGCACGGTTTTCATCTCTTTCCGTATTTTATCCTGCCCCGTTTTGGGAATGGAGTGTGAGTGTACTATGCGATGTAGAACGCTGTTCTTGCTATTCTGCCCCCGTTGTCATGTCACCCCCCCCCCCAAAGCAGGGAAGCTATTGCATGCACGCATTTTCATGTTTCCAAAGCGAATAATCTGTTTCTTCAATCTATGTTCTCTGCTTTTGTAATGGGAGTGCAGGGTGTGCTATGCAACGTAGAAATCCGTTCTTGCGATTCACCCCCATTCTCTTGTCACCCGTGAAAAGTATAAGCCCGGCCAAAACGTGATCACGAAGTGCACAAAACATTGTATCGTGCCGTTCGCAGTCGAATGTACTGCAGGGTATCCTATATGTAGGGTGAGGTAGTTGTTGTAGTAGTGGTGGTGGGCGGAGGTGAGCGCGGCGGAGTGGGTGAGTCAGTATCCGTTGGCGTGGGCCTCGACGAACTCCTTGGTGGGCTCGAAGTGCATGGCGTCCTCGCGGCCCGAGTAGTAGCCGCCCCACCAGAGCTTCTCGGCCGCCGCGTACTTGGCGATCTCGTAGAGACCCTGAGACAAGCGCCAGACATCTCTCCGCCCTCACTCCCTCCCTCCCTCTCTTTCTCGCCCCCTGCGGCCCGCGCCCCGTCGCTGCGACGCACCTTGAGGATGACGTGGTCGCCCATGTGGTCCTTCTTCTTGTTGATGCGCACGTCGATGGCCGCGCCGTACGCGTGGTTCGACCACTTGTTCTTGTAGCCGCGGATGGGACGGCAGTTGTACGTGCCTGCGGCGTGTGCGTGCGTGCGTGCGCACCTTGCATCGGGCATTCTCGGCGAGTCAGTGGCAGGCGTACGTACGTACCGTCGGTGTAGTTGATGAGCTCGTAGAGGGTGGGGTTGTGCTGGCGCAGCTGCTGCAGGGCGCGGTCCATGGCCTGCAGGAAGGGCACCCAGCCGTAGCGCTGGCCCAGCTTGCCCACCTGCACCTTGCCCATGTTCTTCATGTTGCCGCAGGGACGGAAGTGCTCTGCAGTGCTCCATGTTGCAGACGATGGAACGCGGCGAGCGCGCGCGCGCGCGAGGCCGACTCACTGCTCATGACGGAGGTGGAGGCGTGCGAGAGGCCCCTGGGCCTGAGACGCCTCCTCGACGAGCTGCTCGTCGAAATGTCGCGCGTGCAGTCGCTGGCCGAGTTGCAGCCCGAGTACTGGTCGAGCTCGGCTGCAGCGAGAGCACGCCGCTCCTCCCACTGCCCACCAACAACAGTGCAGTGTCAGCAGTCAGGTCAGCCAAGGAACGCACGATTGGCGTAGGCGACGCTGGGACCGCTCGAGGAGGGACCGGCGGGCGGGGCCGCGGGCGCGCTGCCCTGGGGCAGGCAGCACAGGTAGGCGCTCGACGCGTCCGCCTGACACCGACCCGACGCGTAGCTGCCCGAGCAAGCGGTCGACGTCATCTGGCACGTGCCTGCAAGTAACGCCTCCCGTTGTCGCTCGCCGCTGTCCCACAACAACAATCACAAGCGAGAGTTCTCATGCTGGTGTGTTGTAGGTACTACGTTATGTATGTACCTCCGTCGCTGAAGCAGGCGGAGTTGCGGCTGTCCATTGGGTCTGGGAGGCCTGCCGGAGCGGGTTCCTGGCTGGGCGCTGCCTCGTCGACGGGCAGGCAGCACTGGTAGTTGGCCCTGCCCTGGAACCAGTTGCAGCCGCTCGCCATCCACTTGCCGCTCGCGCACCACTCTGAGCCCTTCCACTGACACGAGCCTGAAAGGCGTCTCGAAAGTCGCGGATTTCTGCGCCACTTTACAGATTCAGAGTGACAATCTAAATTCGCTTGCACAACATTTAAAAACATCAGCATTGTCTCTGGCTTTGGTTTCAACGTTCGCCAGGCAGGTTGCCTTTTCCTCCCACCTTTCATATCCACCTGACAGCCATTGTTACTGCCCCTCGCATGGACAGCAGCGAACATCGCAACCGCCAGTAAACAGCAGTGCAGCGCAGTCATCTTGGATTACTGTACTTTGAGGTTTTGATGGGATACTGTAGCTGAAGATTGAGACGCGAGAGAATATCCCCGCACTCTTCGGAGTGTCTAGTTGAATAGAGAATGCCCTTCCGTCGTGCACTTCCTTCTTTTATGCAACCCCATTGACAAATTCAGCAGCGCTCGAATGGCACCCATTTTGAAACACCCATTCAGCGAAACGATTGCTCAGGCGACTACAGTATTATTGCGAAACGGCCCGCCCGCCTCTCTTTAGCAATTCCGATTGTCCCAAAGTCCGCCGCTCTCTCCATTCAGTTGAGCGTGCGTCACACCGACATTTCCGTCTCATTCGCACGCGTGGGGTTGTGGCGCTTTGGCTGGCGAAAAATAGGCAGTCTGAGTCGATTCAGCTGTCGATCATTTCCTTCTCTCAGTTTTGTGAAGGGAGTGGAAGGTTGAATATTCGAAATTTCACCATTCACCAATTGAAGCGGTAGCCAACTTCGGCCCCAATGATCATCAACCGACTACGGCCAAATTTGAGTTTCTGATTTGAATCGCATTTAGGTATTATGGTCATCCCATTTCTTTTCATAAACAGGCGTCTGCCGTATGAGACTTTTATGAGTGTGTACGGTAATTGCTTTCGGAGCGTGCATCTACTTACATACTGTAAGTACAGGACGGCAAAACGGACAATCCAGAGTAATCCATGATCATGCTACGACCTAACGATTTCCATCGAATTTGCGTTGGTAAGCACTTCCATTTTATGAGCTTCATTGCGGCACGTCCCGTCTAAATGCTATCGATTTTTATGGCATTTTTTCCAACACTTCTATTAAAAAATACAGCGAAGATTGTGAAAACAGAAATATGGCGCTATCTAATTGGTCAGAAATAAAAATGAAAAAACTTACAAAATAGGTTCTATGAATGAAGAAATCGCAGAATCAACTATTACGTAAATTTTGTTGTTCTTGTTGTGGTGAATCTTGTTGTAGTGAACTGAGCGCGCCGCTCAACTCTGGCCTCTGAGTGCCCGTTTCTCATATTATTAAGACATCCGTTTGGGACAAATCTGAGATCCGTTTTGTGCCATGGAATTGGAGCTTTTATTGGCAGTCGGACCTCGAAGCGCCAAAGTATACGGTTGCCTATTGTGCAGGCGCTCAGGTCGACGGATCACCGTCAATTGAGAAGAGCGGCACACTATTTTGACACGGCGCACGCCTGAGCAAACGCTGGTCTGAAAGCGATATCCAAATACCTACCATATGTGTAGAATGATGCAGGTGCTTCGACTGCGTGGCATTACGGACTCAGCCGTGCAAATGTGGATTGACATGACGCTTTGTGTAGCACCAGAGTGTGTAGCACATACGATATATAGAACGGCGCTACGGGCAAGATTGATTATCAACTTGTAGCGTCACACATGCTCTGAACATGGATGAACATGAACACTTCTGTTGACGGCGTAGCAGGGGCCTTTCGTTTCTCGACTTGTTTGTTGAGCATTGTAGTTATGTAGTTGTTGCTTGTAAACTTGTACAGTCTTTTGGTCTATGGTCTGGTCTCTAACAGAGTCTTTTGGTGCTTAAAGGTAAATGCAGTGTTACCCTACGTTAGAGTTTGCACAGAAATGAAAATACGGCTCGAAAAGAGAGCCAGTTCATTGCGTAACCACAAATGAGTGTGGTTGTATTCTCTACGCAGCGTGAAACACGACAATGTGGTAGCGTAACCGACGCTGCAGGGAAGTCACGCGTCCAATGCGATGAGAACATTCCTTGTTTTGCCGCGCGACGCCGAGTCGACACCACGATCCCGTGACATCGCAGTGATTCATGCACTGCAAACGGGTTCTCACGCACGTACATACACATAGATAGGGGTATATCGGTGTTGTTGGACGCCGCCCGCCTACTCGAAATGAAAGGCATGTGAGAGAATGGAGCGCGACTCGTATTCAAGCGCGGAGAAAGTCTGCGTTGCGTCAGACCTCTATGGCGTCGACGACGCTGTCGACGGGAGCGTTGTTGACAGACAGGAACATGACTCCAGGACCGTAACGACACCGAGGACGCTGTCACTGCGCTTGTGGTTAATGAGAACTCCACCAGCCAAAACACGACTAAAAGCACTGTCTTGGCTCGGGCAGTGTCACTCAAACAAAAGTCGATTGATAGAATATTGAAAAACGGCGCATCGAATGAAGCGCCTGAAGGAGGCGTTGACAGCACAAGCGATACTGACGCTCTGGAACCGTCTGATTTTCTCTTTCAACCGAAAGAGCAACAAGAACATCAATCGGCGCAAGGCGGAGGTAGCCCGCGTTGGAATGGTGATGATCGATACACATAAAGGTATACAAGGAGTTGATCCTGATCAGATGCAACGAACTGCGATTCGCTTGTCCTGTGTTTTGCCTTTGAACATCTGGACCGCACAGGTGGCGAATCGTCGGAGGCCGGTGAGTCCGCAGCTGCGAATTGACAATGATTGAAACAATAATAGAAATCGTGTTCTAGCATTGTTCTTTATGCTATTTTGTTGCAGATTGGATGGTTATTTTGTTGGCTGCAGAGGACACGTGTGGCAAGGCGTTGCGTGCCGATGCTGAGCTGTGGGCGAGAGTGCCGCCTGCTCAGCACGACGACCGGCAGCGCCTCCAGGACCTCTTCCAGTCGCTCGTGAAAGCCAGCATGACTGGGCCGCCGAGCATCACAACCGACTCCTTGCTCACGAGCACGACGCGCGGCTGGCGTGGAGGCCAACTCTACGGCAACGACGGCAGATGGAGCCGCGGCGCCGTGGAGCTGCTCTGGCTCCATCTGCAGACCTATCTCGCTGGCCTGCCCATGAAAGGCAAGGAGCAAATCAACGACTCTACCCGCAGATTCGAGAGAAGCCTTGTGCTGCGCCGCGACCGACTAAAGACGGTTCTCGAGGCCGTCACGAGGTTCAGTGTGCAGCACGAGGACAGACTGCAGCGGAACGTCGGCCCGTTCTCAGCGGAGTCCAACGAAGGGAGTCCAGCGCAACGCTTGTCTTTAAAAGTGCGCGGCTGCGAGCTCCAAACTGGCATCACCTCGAGTCACCAACAGACTTTGCCAACTGCCAGCAACGGGGGTGATCGGTTCAAGTGCGAGCCCGCTTCGCCAGTTCGAGATAAGCCGGGCTTACCTAAACAAGCAATCGCTCGCAATGAATTGCGTGGGCAGCGTCCTTGGCAAGTTTCACCAGTCCGAGGGTCTCTATCCCCGTCGGCGCACGATGCTGATGCTGCTGGGTGACGAGTTTGAAGACAGCGTCGCGGATCGACTCAACGTCCTCAACGTCTGGTTTAATGTTAACCGCGACCTCTGCCGGTGCATCTGCGAGGTGGGTCACACGCTCGGCGTCGACAAGGCGATGGCTCGATCACGTGCCGATGACGACGCGGCAATTCATTGGCCGTACCATGATTTCGTTGCGTGGGTAACTTCAGTGGGGATAGTTTGATGCTACATAGCCCACCGAAGAGAGCCTTTGTTGCAGCCCATTGCAATCGAGTGCCTACTACGCTGACGGCTCGATGGACCGGAAAGGGCTTCAGCCAGCAGAAAACCCCGACACACGATTCGACTCCCTCTCGTCCGCCTATAGCTACAGTCGCATGTCGAATGTGTTAGTCGGCGCCGACGAAATCGTAGGAACAACGCATGAGGTTCCTCCGCATGCCGTCTACCGAGAGTTTGTCGAGAAGGCGCTGCGCATCAAAGGTGAGACATCGTGCGTGCGTGCGTGCGTGCGTGCGTGCGGGCGGGCGGGCAATGTGCTCAACTTATACGCATAGGCATGAGGAAGGCGCTGACAAAGATTGGAGAGTCGTCCGTCAACACACTCACGAAGGCGCGACAGGCGCTGGAGAAGCGAATCTTTGATGGCACGTCTAGGCCCGTCCAGAAACGCTCCATGGTAGACAGTTTTGCTACTAGACAGTTTCGCTACAGGTCCGTACGTACAGTTCACCTTAGTTCACCGGGGCCTAGCACTTGTTTCAAGGCCGTCAGTACTCTTGTGGCAGATTGCGACACCTGCAGCTTGTACCCGCTGCGAGCTGCGTGTTCCGTTCCATTTAGCCGTTGTCTCCCGAGGAGTACCGGATCGACACCGGACGGTCGTCTGCTGACCGCCAGGAAACGACTCACGTTGAGGGCAGAGTGCGCCACGGCGAAGCTGCCGCGGCAGCCTCCTCGTTGACGCAGCACCAGCCTTCGGGCATAATGACACCGAGCGCCGCCGATCCAACCGACCTCTTGTCGTCCAGCTCGCACTCCCCTCGTACTCTGGCCAAAGGGCCGGCCAAGCGCAAGAGACGCCTTCTTCTCAAACAGGTTGCCGCGTATCCGTTGTTCGTCTGTGCGCGACGTGGAGTCGCGACGACGACGCCGCCTCTCGTGTGCAGTTTATGCGCGAGAGGGACTCGGACATCGTGAAGTTTGGCACGAGTCATCCGTCTTTCGCCGAGATGGGCCTGCCCGGCTTCTTCGCGCCTTTCCTCTTCCTCCTGCGCGTTCCAGTCGACCTGGTGCACGTCTGGCTGCGAATTCGGCTCGAGCAGGGCGCTGCCATGAAACCCGACTCACAGACGCTGACGACGGTGCGTGCCCATCATCAGACCAATGTCTACTAGTCTAGTGGAAACGCAACGACGCTTCAGCTGATTCAAGACTGTCGCGACTGCCTGGAGGCCGCCGTGGAAGTCAAGTGTTTCTACCGGGAATACATTCGATCGACTACGGATGACGACAGCCTGCTCGACTTGCTCTTGGTGAAGCACATGGCGAAGTTCGACAAGGACCTTTGCCGGATGTTCGCGGTGCGCTCCTTTGGAGGCGGGTCTTTCTCTGGTTGCGCACCGGCTGGCTCTCTCGTAGGAAACGTATCTGGAGTACGTTCGACTGTGGGGCAAAGCGCATGCGGCGGACGAGCAGACAAGCCCCGAGTGGTCCGAGTCGCTGATCCGCCTCGCGGACGAGTGGAAGTTCGCCAAGAAGATCGCCATCAACGTCTACTCGGTCGAGGCGGACGCCGCCCAGCGTTTCTGGTGCACAGCGCACAATCTTGTTGTCAGACCCACCGCGAGAGTCTATCTGTGACCACTCTCAGCACGCTGGGCATCAGCATGTTCAAGCAAATGGTCGAGGAGCACTTCACGCAAGTCTACGACGCCGTCCAGGACTCGATCCTGGAAGACGCGCTCTGCCTCGGCAGCGCGACCTCTTCCCCTCGCTGTCGTTCCGGCCGGCACGCCAGCGTAGGACCCTCGTCGGAAAAGAGGTTGTGGTCTTAGTCTCGAACTTGGTCGTATGACCGCTGGTTGCGGTTAGGCTATGTGCCGCGGTCAAGACTCGATTGCTTAGGTAGCAGATTGATGAGTTCTTTCTAAAGGAGCTCGTTGTCTCAGGAACTCATTGTTCGTGGCCGCTCGTCAGTTCAACGCAATCATCGGCGACGCCCACGAGTGTTCGCTGCGTGCGATCGGCTTCGCGAAGCTGCTGAGCACCGACCTCGAGATCAGTGCCAAGTTTCGGCTGGAGCAGCCGCTCGAGAGGCTGCTGGATCAGCTCCACCGGACGCGCCACGTGCTCGTGACGACGCCGCACTCGATTGAGCGCTTCCTCTTGTTCTGCGAAGAGAAGCTCAGCGAGAACGAGGAGCACCTCCAGCTTCTGCTCAACGTCACCTGCGGCAGAGACGACTGCGAGGTGCCCAGTCATCTCGCCGGCAAGGATGGGTGCGCGGCCTGGCGCAACGCGTCACGTCATGTCCTATTAGCGGCGCAATCTTCGTTCATGCAGCCACCTGCTACTTGTCAAGTGCGAGCGGGGCGATGAGAAACGCTGGCTAGGTCGGAAGAAGCGGGTCGTACCCGACCCTGACACCGACATGTCACTGCAGTACATGCTGCAGGTGGGTGCTGCGCCCACTCCTACTAAGGTCACGGTCTCGCCGCTAGGTCGACGCGGTATACCTCGTGGTGGTGAACTCAAAAGGTCTTCCAAAGCAAATTGCGCAAATGCGCACACACATCTCGGAGGATTTCTTGACGCTCATCGACGCGCAGTGCAGCTGCCACGAAATCATCGCAAACAACATGGAGCTGTTGAAGGTGTGTTAAAATCGGCTGGTCAGTGTGCGCAACGGGCGCCCTTCCTAGCACTGCAGGAGCGTGCGATCAGCTTACGCGACACGATCGCCGAGAAGGTGCACGCCATGGAGACGGACCTGCTGATGACTGGCGACGAAGCCACCTTTGCCAACCTCGAAGACAACGAACGCCAGTCCTACAGGGCGACGCTCGCGAAGGCTTACAATTTCGCGTTTGAGGTGCCCGTCCTGTTGGCTACTCGGTGTGAGTGATTGAGTGAGTGTGAGAGAGGAAGGAGCTGCTCGCTCTATAGTACCATCGTGAGCTCGCCAAGATGAAGAGCTCGTTGACGAGGCCGGTTCTCGCCAAGAAAATGGCGGCGTTCGCGATCCAGTGGATACGTGTTGTGGAGACGACCGAAAGCGGCCGCCTCGTCGGCGGGGGACTGCGTTCCCGATCGATACCGAGGTGGGCGCATGAGGGCCTCTACTTTCTGCAAGTCGCCGTCGACTGCGAATTTTCGCGCGAACTGACAGCCGACGAATTCGAGGCTAGTTTGCTTTGCTTTCATACCAATTTGCAAAGCGCACCAAAAGCAATATGGGTCACCACAGGAACTGAGAGGGAGCGTAAATAGACTGGTGCGAGGCTTGGTAGGAGAGTGCGCCTTGAACGAGAACGGTGAGATCGACTTGGAGTCCATCGAACGCGTGCCTCGGCCACCTGACTGTGACGATACGTCCAACTACTACCCGTTGGTGATGCGTCATCAGCTGCAGGTTGGGTGCTCTGCGTGCGTTCCTCTCGTTGGGTCCCGTTCAGCTTGTGCCTTCCTACAGGCGCCTGATGGTGGACGTCTGCGGATTTGGCACGCATTCAGCGATCCCGGCCACCTGGACGATCTTGTCCACGACTTGAGCCACCAGCGCAGCAAACTTTTTCGAACACAATCGGGCGTAGTGGACAAAGCGAGGAGCGAGAAACTGCAAGTCGGTTCTTGCGCGTCGATTGTTGTGATGTTTGTGTCTCGATTCTCTACATTCACGTCTCGAGTCTAGGAAAGTCGCTTGATCGGCAGGGTCGTTGAGCGCGCTGATGTCAAACCTTTGGCGACGCTCGAGGGACAACGCGCTCCGTTTCGCTGGCAGCGACTGAACAAAAAGCTCGGTAAGCGAATTGCTGCGCGGATCGGCATGCGTTTCGACAACTGCGTGTATGGTATGCGGCTACCCTTACATGCAGGCCATGGAAGGTTTGGCCAAGTGCATGTAGCCCACAACCTGGACACGCGTGACTTGGTCGCCGTCAAGCAGTTGCGGCTCGGAGGTCGGAACGCCTCCGCCTTGAATCAACTGCTCAATGAAATTGAAAACTTGAAGCGGGTGAAACACCCGAACCTCGTGCGCTACTACGGCGTCGAAGTGTTCAAAGTATGCCACGCATTGGGGTGACCTGGGCATTGGTGACTGGTGAGCGTCTGGCGCCTTGTTCAGGACGAGGTGCTCATCTTTATGGAGTACTGCACCGAGGGGACGCTGGAGGACGTGTGCCGAGACGGCCTCGACGAGACGGTCGCGCGCAAGTACACGCACTTCCTCCTCAAGGGCGTCACCGCCCTCCACAGTCAGAACATCGTCCACCGCGACATTAAGCGTCCGTCGTCGTTCTCGCTTGACTCGCCTGGGGCACGCGCAGTCCGTCATCGCGGCCCCTCTTCAGCGGCGAACGTGTTCCTGGTGGCCGGCGAGGAGGTGCTGAAGCTGGGCGACTTCGGCAGCTCCGTTCGCATCCAGCGCTCCTGGGGCACGGCCTCGGGCGAGCTGACCAACGTGATGGGCACTCCATGGCGCCCGAGATCTGGACGGGCGGCGGCAGCAGCTCCCGCAGCACCGACGACCTCCACGGCTACGGCAGAGCCGCCGACGTCTGGTCTGTCGGCTGCGTCGTGCTCGAGATGCTCACGGGAAAGGTGAGTCCACCCCCCCCCCCAAACCTCCCAAGAACTATGTATATGTATGCTACGTCTTTCCGTTGTATGTTGACAAAGAAAATCACACTGCGATGCTCGACAAAATAGTCGCATGGAACAGCCACGTTTAGCATCCGTGGCACGATTTGGACAACGAGTGCGCCGTAGCCTACCAGATGGGAAGCGGCCAAATTCCCAAGGTGCCACCGGCTCTCTCAGAGAACTGCAAGAGCTTCTTGGCCCGCTGCTTCGTTCCCTGCGAGCAGCGTGCCAAGGCAGCCGAGCTCCTCGAGCACCCCTTCGCCAACGTCGTGGGCTGACACCGGTCGACCGGCGCCCCAACGCATCAAGACCTATATGTACGTCCCCCTCTTCCTCCATTCCATCGAATTCTACCGGTATTCGCTGCTTCTTGCCCTAGCCAGGTGGCGCTGTATCAGTTTAACCTCCGTTAGCCCGTTTCGCGTTGCCGCGCCGACGGCTCTCTTTGCATTGCGTCAACACCGCGACATCGTACACTCCTAGCTACACCATTCCGCCTTTCTCTACAGGTATGTACGGACAGTGCGCTGGGCTCTGTAAGCGGGGTATTGTAGAGTGTAGAGAGAAACGCGCGCACGATTCTATACTCGCGTGACGCTCGGAATTCTGTGAGGTACGGGACGGTGCGCGAAAGCGGAAATGCGGGTCATTCATTCCTACGACACATTTCGCGCGAGCAACACGAGTAATACGTTACCAGAAGTTGTACCGCAAGACAGAGACGGAACAACAACTTGCAACCCACACGTCCTCTTGGAACGAGATGGCAGCTGTATAGCAGTTAGCAGGCTCTACAACTGTATTTAGAATCAAACATTGGTAAGACAGCTTGTGTGCTTGTGTGCGAGGCTTTTAACGCGAACGTGCACTTGCGATTCCAATTTGATTCGATTGGTGCACTGTTTTGCTACGATACTGCAGTGTTACATGATTACTGCTTGGAATAGAGCACTAATGCATCATAGGTTATGCCAACCACACATGCTGCTTGCGTGAGCTGATCATTCATCATTCCTATGCAACATTCGTGTAGTCTCATAATCTCACTTGAACAGGCAAGGAATGTGCGGAATCAGGCAGCTTCTCCTATCCGCAACAGTCCACGATGCGCAATTGTATTGTTTGGTCTCGCCGTGCTACAGAAACCATACCATGTGCCAGTGGCGGGCGGGACACGCCATCGTCGGCTGGTTCCTGGACGGCGCCACGCCGCCCATCAGTGTGAGACTTCGCGCTCGCCGTGAGCTCACTTGCGCACTGGCGGCAGCCTCTTGTCGCTCTCACGCTGCGTAGACTTTCTAGCTGAGCGTGCTGCCGAAGCCGCACAACACAACGACCGGCACTGCTCGCAGCACAAGGTCTCCTTGCTGCCCAACCACGCGCCGGCAATGGTTTTAGGCGCGTTCTTCTGTTAAAACCAGTGGATGTGGTTTTCCTTTAGCCATCAATTAGGCTATCTGCGGCGACTGCAAAAAATGGCTTAGAGCCTTCTGTAATGATGTGCAAAGCGCGACTGTACAAACAAGATGGATTTTTAGTCCAAATATTCCATTACCCAATAATGCGACATACGGATACAGCCGTCCCTGAAATTTGTCAAACGCAGCAGGAATTAATTTCCAGACGGTCGCGGGTCGATATTTCGTAGAGGAGACGGCCGCTGCTCCGGGTTTTTCCCTCTCTGGCCGCAGCAGGCGCCACATCGCCCACGCCTCTCATCGGTGAGCGGCCAGCTAGGCCCGCAAGCTGCATAGCAGCAGTAGCAGGCAGCAAGCCGCCAAATTCGTTTCGACGGGCCAATCTCCCGCACTCGACGTCAGGGCTGCTGCTGAGCGTCGCGTCGCAGAAGTCTCAGTTGCAATCGACAAAAAGCGGGGCCAAGCGTGGTTGCGACAGGGCGGCTCACCTAGCAAAAGAATTCGTCGAGCAAGAATCCAGAAATTGACACGAGCAGGAACCATGGCGTTCGACGAGTCGAGTCCACGCTACCGCTGTTGCTGCAACAATTGCCACGTCAAGGCAGGCATCCCTCTGTGTTTCGCATTGATCGTCAACACAAATATTTAGGATGGAGCAAAAATATTGGGCATTCTGGGCCTGATTTTCCTGGGTCTGTTCACCCTTCAAGCGGTCATCACATTCGTTTCGGATTATGTACTCGGACAGTGAGAAGCGAGCCGTAGCACGAACACACGAACGTGCACGAACGGACGCGCGTGGTTCCAGAACCGTGGGAGACGCATTCTCCAACTTGTCCGGTTCACTTATGGTAATCGGCATTCAAGGTCTAATTCTCTACTTTCTGTTCCGCGGCCTCAAGGAGGAGAAGGCCGCTTTCATTCTACCGATACTGGTCGTCAGCGTCAGTTCTTCTCACTTCTTCTTTCACTGTCCGAAGCGGGAAATGTGCTTGTCGCCGTTGCAGGGCGTTGGCGTCATCAGTTGCGCCGTTTGCGCGCTCCTCATCGGCTTGGCGACGCTGTTCGCCGGCGCCTGGGTCGTGTCATATCTGCCGGAGAATATTCGTCCCGAAGACACCGCCGCGGCCAGCGGCGAGTCACAGCGGAATTCCTCTGTCGTGCAACGCACAGTAAAATCACTGTAGGACTGATCACGGTCCTGTGCCTGCTGATGTTGGTGTTTATGGTGGCACTGTTGGTCTACGCCATCTGGGCCTTCTGTATCTACCTCGGCACCTACCGCTACTTGAACGAGAAGCAGCAGGCAGGCTTCTCCGGTGGTATCGTCACCTCGCAGCCACCACCACAAACGTACACGGTGGGTGGGTGGATGGAATCACCAAAGGATTCGCCGGTACATGATGGCAAATGGGCTTGCAGATGGGCCAACAGCAACAACAGCACGGCGTCCCGCCACCAGCCTACCAGTAGTTAAGTTATGTACGCAGTACGACTACGCCAGCTCACCAGCTACTGTTAGGCCCTTCCTCTTTGTTACTTGCTTTTGTTTGCAGAACAGTGAACTGATCGAACCTTTGACAGAATGTTTCTACAGGTTACATATGTGTACGTCGTTGGCTCACGCTACGTGATTTGCTATGTACGTATAGGTATGCTGTGTGAGTGTCGTGTCGCCACGGGGCGTGGGAGTAGCACAAGTTTGAATTTATGATGGCTTAGAGGCGAAAGCTCCCGCTGGCTTTTGCTTGACCCCTTGGAGTGACGCAATCACAGAAGACATTGATTGAACGCTTCTCCCAAATAGTAACCGATGTGTAATGGAGACACCTCTTCCATCTCTATTTCCAGTTGCAACCTTCGCAAAACCGTGATTGATGTTGGCGCTCGTTTTCGAACGGGTTTTCGAATGGCTCGGCCGTTGACGAAAAGCTGGAGTCCAAAGTCGTCAAGAAGCAGCTGTCGCTTCGCTTGCGTGTCCACATCCCTGCGTCGCAGCCTGGCCGTAGCGCCGAATACAGGCCCGTCCAGCGCACGCATCACGACGCGTCGCCAGGAGTTGCTGCGCGTACCTTTCTCTGCTACTGACCTAAGCCTTCAGCCACATCACCGTTGAACCTGTGTTTTCGGGCCTTGACGTGGTGACGCTCCGGCCTGCAAGCACAGCATTGGCTTGCGTCTGCACCCGCCCACGTCCTCGGCTGCCAGCCACCACCAGAGGCCAAGCGCGTGCTCAGCCGCCAAGCGCTCTCATTCGGATTCGGACGCCAGTGCGCATCGTGTCATGTGCTGTGCTACAAGAACGACAATTACACTGTACAGTTGGAGACAAGTTGTAGTTACAATGATGATCAAAGTTGTTAGGTAACCGAACCATGTTAGGTACGCAAGTAATTTTTTGTTATTTGGTGATCATCTCACTATTTTTGGTGCGCAAAATTACATATTATTCAGTGAGCAAGAATAGGTGAGCACGGCTCACCTATTCTTGCTCACTGCGTCGCCTGCCGATACGTCGCAGCCGTCGTCAGGGCCGGTCTCAGTGAAGAAGAAGAAGGCTCAACATGTAGTGAGCTTTCGTTTTTTTTGAAGGTTCGAGACCGAAGTCTCAGGCGAGAGGGGGACCGCATGAGTCCTTGGTTACCTCTGCCTTTCTGATCATCTCAATGAGAGGTCCGATCAGGGGACACCGTTTTTTGAGGCGGGGAACGGTCCGGACCCGCAGCAATTGTGCGTTAGCCCCTTGCCCAAGGGGGTTACTGTTTTTCGCAGTCTTGCCACGCTGATGATTGAACTCCGCACCTTGCGGTTTGGAACCCAACGCCTTAGCCCAACTGCGCAAACAGCCGCGAAGTTGTTATATACCTAGGTGAGCAAACTTGGTGAGCAAGATTTGGCAAACAAACATTGTAAATTTGGTGCGCAAAAATATCTAACATAACAATAACAATAACAAACAATCCTCATAACAACAAAATGCAAGAACTGTACCAAATACTGTATAAAGTACAGTACCACCTGTTTCGTATGTAAGCACAACACGACGGCACAACATTACAAAACAAGCAACTTCAAAAATTATTTGCATACTCACTTAAGTTTCCTAGGTGATTAGAGATTACGGTAGGTCAAGATAGTGTAGTATAAAATAGGAACACTCCCAGTTAGCGACCATGCTTTCTCCCAGAATTAGTGTACGAGAATAACGTTTTGCTAGACACCTTGCTGCTGGATGCTAGTTCCAACCAAACATTCGCGACGTCTCACAGTCTCGCTTGAACACGCAGTGAATGTGCGAATTCCCTCAGCATCTCCTCTTCACAACAGTTCACGATGTTCTATCGTTTGGTCCCGGCGTGCTGCAAAGCATGTGCAAAAACAACGCACCACAACACAAATGACTTGCCGTATTCATATGCATCGAGCGGTCACGACATTCCACGTCATTGGCCCGCTCCCATTCTATCACTTCCTGCCACACCCAAAACTAACGTACCGTACGCTGTACTTTCTGTTTGAGGCTTGTCCAACGCAGCTAGAGGCAATTTCTAGGCGGACGTCGGTCGATATTTCGTAGAGGAGACGACCGCTGCTGCGGGTCCTCCTTCCCTTCTCTTGCTTGACGGAGCGGGCGACGCCGCCCACGCGGTGAGCGGTCGGCAGGGCGGGCGCCGCAAGTTGCACAGCAGCAGCAGCAGCAGCAGCAGCCACAAGGCCGCCCATTCGTTTCCCCGAGCGAATCAGGCGTCGGCTCTCGCTTTCCCCGGCCACAGCGCTCGGCGGCAACGGCGCGACAACAGGAGCCGCGTTCGCCATCGGCAAAGAAGCGGAGCCAAACCTGCTTTGCGACACGACAGCTCACCTAGCCGAAGCAGCGTCGGGACCATTTGTCGAGCAAGGATTCAGAAGTTGTGACGGACAGCAGCCATGGCGTTTGACGAGTCGAGTCCACGCTACCGCTGCTGCTGCAACAATTGTCATGTCAAGGCAAGCATCCATCAATTGGCCATCTGTGTTTCGCATTGGCCATAGCCTTCAAAAAAAATTTAGGACGGAGCCAAGATTTTGGGTATTCTGGGATTGGTTGGTCTGGGTTTGTTCACCCTTCGCGCGGTCGTCGTATTCTTCTCGGAACTCGGACAGTGAGGAGCGAGCACACGAACGAACAAACGAACGAACGAACGAGCACGCGCGATCGATTTCAGCAGCGCGGTAGAGGCGTTCGGCAACTTGTTTGTCGCAGCGATCGCATTCGGCATTCAAGGTCTTATTCTTTACTACCTGTTTCGCGGCCTCAAGGAGGAGAAGGCCGCCTACATTCTACCGATGCTAATCGTCCAAGTGAGTTCGGTTCCTTTATCGTTCAGCGTCGAAAGCGGGAATTGTGCACCTTTTTGGGAATTTTTGGGAATTTTCACCACACGGGAATTTTCACCTCTGCAGGGCATTGGCGTCGTCCTGATCGCCATTGTCGCGGTGGTCATCGCCTTGGCGACACTGTTCGCCGGCGCCTGGATCGTGTCGCATCTGCCGGAAAATGTTCGTCCCGAAGACACCGCCGCGGCCGGTGGTGAGTCGCTCGCGACGCAATTCATTTTTTGACTAGAGTAGACTAGAGTAGAGGTACAGGACTGGTATTCCTGACACCGGGGTTTGAATCCTAGCACTCTTTTTTCACTCTTCTTTAATAACACAGACAAGCTACTTTAGGGGTGGTGACGTTCGTGTGTCTGACTATGCTGGGGATCGTTCTGGCGCACCTGGCCATTGCCGTGTGGATCTTCAGCATTTACCTCGGCGCCTATCGCTACTTGAACGAGAAGCATGAGACAGGCTTCGCCGGCGGCATCGTCACCTCGCAGCCGCCACCGCCGCCGCACACGGTGCGTGGGAATTCGGCCAGCCGAATAACCGGTTCATGACGGCAAGCCGAGAGCATGAACACCGCTCCATTTTCAGATGGGCCAACCGCAACAACAGTACGGCGCCCCGCCACCAGCCTATCAGTGAAAGCGCAGACAGGACAGACAACAGTTAGCGTTAGGCCGTTTCTCTCGGTTGCTGACGTTGACTATCAAACTATGAACATCTCGCATTTTTCTACGGGACGTTTCTGCTCTGCGTCATTAACTGTGTATGTACCCTGTCTTGTGTCGTGTGTTTTTGCCGGTAAGTTCGTGTTTCAAGAGCTCCGTTCAACTTCGAGAGTCGACCGCGTCTCACTCACAAGTGCTCCCGTGCTCTTGCAATCTGTCTCCCTGTCTCAGCGCTACTGAAACCACTCTTGCTTGTCCTACCCGCTACTTCTAGGCGTTATAGGTACTACAATGAATGTCGTGAGCGTTGTGCGAATGTCCGAATTCTCAACATTGTTAGTCTCCTTTCCAACGATGCGTCCGCTGTTACAGTAGTATTGTGTACAAGCGAGCCACTGTAGTCATGCTCTTTCCAATAGGGACACGCGCAACGCAAGGCGATTGCTGCGGTGACAGCTGGGTCCTGTAGGCAAATACCTACACCTTCCTTCCTTTCGACGCGCACGATGAACTGCTGCAAACTGTCCCTGTCGATGTACTTTGTCGAAACGGGCCGAGCATTACGTGTTGAAAATTTTGAAATACGCGCGAGCACGAGTCAACTCGTGGAGCTTCCGTGTCCGCTCGTGGAATAAATAGTGCGCGTCAATTGTCGTCGCCAATACGCACTACGCACGACACGAAACCAACAAGCAATCGCGCACAACGACGGAACAACTTGGTTGAACCCACACAAACTCTTGGAACAAAATTTCGCAGGGGCTGCAAACAAGGTTGATTGCACAACACGCAATGGGGGGGCATCGATATCACAAGTACAAGTTAAGTAGCAGGTAGTAGACCCCCACAGACGCCAAAGGCAGCAGGTGTAATACGTAGCAGCAGCAAAAATTGCATGGTTTGTGTTTGTTTTGTTTTGTTTGTGTGGTGTGGGGGGTGGGGAGGAGGGGGGGGATTTTATATTTGTTTTGTATGTTGGTAGGTAATAATGATAATGTGTGTGGTATATGAGAGTTTGTGTGGTGTGCGTGGGGGGTGTTGAGCGAGCGGGGGGAGAGCGGGGGGCTTGTGGGGGGAGAGTGATGTGGTGGGTGGAAAGAAAGGGGTTGGCGAGGGGGGTGGGCGCGTGGCGGCGCGGCGGCGCGCGCGCCCGCCGGGGGACGGCCGCGGCGCCGCGCGCGCCGCCGCGCCGAAGGAGGAAGGCTTGGCGGGGCGCGCTGAAGAGGAGAAGGGGGGGGGCCCCCAAGAAGGGGGAGCTTCGGGCCCCCGAGGAGGGGGGGGAGGGGGGTGGGCCCCCGCGGCCCCCCCCCAGAAAGGAAGGCCCGCCGCGCAAAAATTGTCCTATGTGGCGCCGAAGGCCGCGCGCGCCTCTAGTGACCTCAAACAGGAAGCACGCGCGGTACTTGATGAGCTTAAGACACTGGCCTCATATACGCGCGGCACAAATGCGACTTTTGATCACTCGCCCTTTGACACAACAAGTTGCACAAAGCACAGCACAGTACGACGATTTCCTTGTGACGAAAAACATACAAGTACGCACGTATTGCTCTGTGGCTCCTCACCTGACCTCCAGGTCTCTACGTGCCATCACCAGCACTCTCCACTGCTGCTCTCTACCGGCCGTGCAGTGGCGTAGTCGGACGTCGACGTTGCCGACGCGCGTGAGACACCGCCGACGACCCTGCACGGTCATCTCCAGGCTCGTAGTCGTCTCGAGGGCGCTGCCAAAGTTCCAGGTCTTGAGGAATCGCGAGTCCTTGCAGCTCTGCAGCTCCGGAATGTCAGAGTCGGGGTAGACGCCCACGCAGAGCGTCGAGTAGATCTGCAACGCGCACGCAAAATGCAAACATCACAGCAGACATGCAACTGGGACATG
The DNA here is from genome assembly GCA_030248085.1 of Paralinhomoeus sp. GSCO2_6. NCBI lineage: Eukaryota > Metazoa > Nematoda > Chromadorea > Monhysterida > Linhomoeidae > Paralinhomoeus > Paralinhomoeus sp. GSCO2_6. Next base: position 32,757 of record JASAMY010001648.1, on the reverse strand, counting down.
GGGAGGGCGAGTTTTGACCCCGTACACCAAGCAACCTCGCCCTCGACAGCTCCCCTCCCCAGAAAGGGTCCAAAGTCAGTTGCAAAATCTCTAAATTGATAAAATTGTATGTTTTGTATCGTATTTTGTGTTTATGACCAAAAAACATCAAAATAGCGCTACGTTGGCACCGTTGACTGAAATACTCGTATGTTCACGCAATTTTTATGCAAAAACGCTAATATTCGAAAGCTCAAAAATGGTAAAAGCCTCTCATAGTGGACCTGGGCCCCCCCCCCCCCACCCCCAACCCCAGTTACATCTTGGGCGCAAAGTAGAACGCGATGTACCTGGACGAGAAACTGGTTGTCCAAGACGCCCCACTCCTGGTTGCCGCCCTGTCCGTGGCAGACGTAGAGCCGCGGCACGGAGCCGATGGCGTGCTCGCCCACGGTGTCGAGGCAGAGCGCGTGGCCGGCCTTCGACGCGGCGTGCAGGTGCGACACCTGCACCAGCTGCGTGTTCATGTCGGCCGAACGTTTGCTCACGTCCGACGGCGGCCTGGAGGCGAGTTTTAGCAAATAGAGAATGAAGAAAAATCGACGGAAAATCGTGACCTCAGCTCGGGATACACGTTCTCGAGGAACCAGCCGAAATCCTTGCAATGCAGCTTCTCTTTCAGCTCCAGCCGTTCTCTCACACTAAATTATGCACTGTTTTAAATCTATTCCCCGGATGACAAACAAAGATAAAAAAAAAAAGACTGCTGACTCTCCGAATTTCGCATATCTCGCTGAAGGAATCTTCTGAAAGTAGAACTCCTTGTAGTCTCCCAGCCAAACCTCGGCCGCTCTGCGCGTGTTTCTAAAACGATAACTTCCAACTTTACTGAAAAAGAAAAACGGACACAAAACAAGCCGACTTTTGAAATATCCTCGCACTGCCGCCAGGAAAGGTGTACGGATGCTCCTTTCTGAAAACGTGTCCCACTCGCGAGCAGGGAATAATTTCCAGCGAGCCACCGCACTGCCAGACTCTCAGGGACATTTCTGGAAAATTCAAGTCAGGCTGAGCATTTGCCACAAATTGTTGAATTCGTGCGGACTACCAAACCCAGATTCTCCCCGCCCCACACGGCCATCTGAGTGTCGTATTTCCCCAGCATTTCGAACCAGTCTTTTCTGATGACAAAAAAGCCACCCGCCATCGCGGGGGTTCTGCAACACAACATGTGTGCGCCCATGTATAGTGCGAATACATGCATCAGGCAAAAGAACCTGATTGGGTCAGTAATGTGCTTGTTGCGGTGGTCTCTTTGCTTTGCTGGCAAATACTCCCACTTGAATACCAAGTCCCATCCGAATCCTTAATGCAGGCTTAAGTAATTAATTCTTAATTCACTACCATTGGCGGACCACAGAAAGATTTCCGAGGGGGGAGGGATTTTGCAGAAGGGAGGACCCTGTTGAACTTTTTGGATGTTGGGCCATTTTGGCAATGGTTTGTCCACCTAATCGGTCCATTCTTGACGATTAACGAATATAAACAGCGCCGCAGGCGAAAATGTTGCTGTTTTCAACCACCTACAAGCAATTTTATGCTAAAAACTATGCCCACTAGGCGCGTTCTTCTCCCACCGCCTATCGCTTTCCCCCTCCCCCCCCCCTAGATTTCCGATTTCGGGAGGGGGAATTCCCCCTTCCTCCCCCCACCTGGATCCGCCACTGTCCACTACTATATCAGCGAATTAATTTAACAGCAATAACAAAACTCCACCTCCGCGTAAATCCGATGCCGCGCCAATGTAGCCAAAGCTGTCCATGTTTACAACATCTATGATGGGTGCCACTACTGCTCTGGGGTTCTGAATAAATGGACACGTCAGCACGCACCCACATACACACACACGCACGCAGGCACACACCTCTGCGATTCTCTGCAGCAGCGGCTGGAGCCAGTCGACATTGCATTCGCAGTGACTATCGAGAAACGTCAGCACGTCACCCTTTGCCAAGTCGGCGCCTTTCACACGAGATCTGATGAGGCCTGGAAAACATATTCAGGTCTGCATATTCAAATCACGTCAGATAAATATATGGCAGCACTCACTCACCCTCTCTCCTTTCATTGCGCACAAGCACAACCTTTTCCATGAGCTGCAGTTCTGCGCCCGTACTCTCTAAAACAAAATCACGCACTCCAAACGCGAAAACGCAATCGTGTCAGGGAATCAATTAGACACCTGGGGGCATGAATGGGAAAGACATTTAGGAAGGGAATGGCAAAGGTTGGGCTCAAATGGCGTGTAGACAGTCCCTTTTGAGGAATAATAGGGTCAACATGCGATCAAGACAGGGCTATTTTGGTGTTCCACGGCCGTAAAAACAGAAAAGAATGCAAAACTCGCAATTTTCTCAATTTGGAGACGTTGATAAAGTTGAGAATTTATCTGAGGGGGGGGGGGGGAGAGGAAGGAAGGGGGCAACGTTGCGGGCTGAGGGCCCCCCCCCCCCCCCAGTTGACAGATCCTTCAGAGCACAGCAACAGTCGCAGCGCGGCAAGCGGCTTCCCACCGTCATCGCTGAAGTCGTCGACGAGAATGACCTCGTCGATGAGTTCGTAGGGCGTCCTCTTGAAGAGGGAGACGAGCGTGCGGAGCAGCGTGCTCCGCGCCTCGTTGTGGAACGTGATCACGACCGTCGTGCGCCACAGCGACTCCCACTCCGCCCGCGACCACTTCTTCTTACGGCACCTACGCTATCGAGGCGCCTGCCTGCGTGCCCGAGCGTGCGTGCGTGCGTGCGTGCGTGCGTGCGTGCGTGCGTGCGTGCGTGCGTGCGTGCGTGCGTGCGTGCGTGCGTGCCTGCGTGCGTGCGTAGCTGCCTGACTGCGTGCGTGCGTACAAATCTTTTCATTCGGACACCATTGGCGAGACTTACTCAGCCTCCCTAGAGTCAGGGATGTCTCGGTCCATCGGCAGTGTATCCGAGGCCTCTTGATTGAATTTATTCGCCCTGTAGGCATCTGCTCCTGCTTTTAAACGACCCTTCAACAGGTAGCTCTGCGCGTCAAAGGCGTCCCACTTGACTTTTGGGGCGCCACCGGCCACCGTCTGACGCTTCGAGGGCCCTACGGGTTCCCTCTCGGGCGAGAGGTCCGTTCGGCCGATAAACCGAACCCAATAGAGGCTGCACACTGCCCAAACGGCCAGGACCAACACAAAAATTCCCTTAGAATTGCCCAAACGTCGTTTTACATATAAGTAGACTGACATATCGCTGCACAAACGAGAGAACTCTAAATCAAATGTCAACTATACATTTTGTCTTTTGTCGCGGTGGCACAATTAATCGGTACAGACAGACGGCATTTACACCGTCTAGACAGCAAGTCAATCTTTGGTTCACTATTAGAGATGGAGACTGTACTATAGGTATGGGTCTTATAAAAACGGCACCAAAATAATCCAATCGTGCAACGAGTCCGACATAGGAATTCCAGTTTGTCTCGATAACGACGCATTGCGTGCAGCCACCTGTGTATTCTAAAAGGACACTTACTGGCGTTTACTGCGGTTGGATTTGCCAAGTGAGCAGAGCGCGATGGGACCTTTGCACGCGTCTACAGTTGCAGGGCTGGTCCAAAAACTGTATGGCATTGAGGCGAAAGCCGTGATTTCTCTGGGCGGATACTATAGTTTCACCTATAAAATTGAATGCGACACGGAAAATTTCATAGTCAAGATGATCAGTGAGAAGGAGCTGCATATTGCTGATGGGATGATTGCGATCATGCAGCATGAACGGGTTTAAACCAGAGGAAACCGTCTCGTTTGGAATTAAAATCCCAAAATGTAGCGAACTTTTTCCAAGAGAGTCGTAAATGCGCAGCATCGTACCCAATTCATAAACAAGCACAACCATAAACTTCATTATTTAAAAGTGTTTAAACTCGCTTCAAGTTGACACATTTTTCAATCGACATACCACGAATGCTTCCAATGACTGATGGAAAGCTGAGCAAAGATCTCACAATCGAAGGAGCACCATACCGAATTTTTATGACAAGCTTGTTACGAGGCGAATGTTTAGACCGACGCGATGTAACGGCTGACATAGTGGTTCAAATGGGAGAATTGATAGCAGATTGGTACTATTTTATTCTTCGAAAAGAGTATTGAGAGACAAACTCAATTTATAGGCACGTTTCGATCGGAAGCATGAACACAGATGGGCTCTTTGATGAGGGTGATGCATTCTTCTGGTTGGATGTGTAACTTTTGGTGAAGTGCACTTTTCAAAACAATACTTGATTGATAGCATGTGCAAACAACGCTTTCAAAAATCAAGTTGCACATCTGAATCAGGTCATTCCGAGGCGCGCCACAGTGGCTACAGTTCCTTGATCTCGTTGATAATCCTCTGCACAAAACTCTGGCTGGCTCAATTTTTGAAAAGTTTCTCAAGGACATTCAGCCTGACCTGGAAAAGCTGCCAAAGTTGCTCGTTCACCACGATATTAGGGACGCAAATATTTTTGTTGAGAAGAGCCATTCGGATAAGTGCAGGTTTGGTTTGAAATATGTGCCGTACTGTAACCGTGAACGCTGCGAGGGACAATTGTATAGTTCATGCAGCTACAAAATCACTGGCCTTATCGATTTTGGAGATGCTCACATGGCTGCAGCTATCTGCGACATTGCTGTGAGCGCTGCGCACACCATGATTGGTGACAATCTCAAGGTTGACCCACTTGATGTTTCAAGACTACTGCTGCAGGGATATACCAAGCAAGCTGCAACACACCAGCACACACTTCGAACCGACACAGCGCAACGATTCTTGCAGGCATCGGCTACTGTCGGAGCGAGAGCTCGCCATGCTCCCTTACCTGATTAGCACGCGGATTGCCATGCTACCCGTCGCAGCAATTCAAACCGTAGAGCAAGACGTGAAGGATGGAACAGACACTCCCCAGAAGACTGCATACGTTCTGGACACCGCCAAGGGCAGCTGGGAGATGCTGGCCAAGATTTGGAAAGACAACGACATAAACGAAGTGTTCAAGAACGCGGTTAGGAAATGACGTTTTCCTGGTGTTGTGCGAAGAATAGGATTTATTGTCAGTCTGGATGAAAATGATACTTATTCCGAAACGCACCCGAATATTGTTCGCATTGAGTTAGTGCTTGCGTACACAGAATTATCAGCGTGCACTTCGTGTCTATTGCGCAGTAGGACGCTTACTGCGTTGTTCTGCTATCAATGGCGTAGTGAGGAGGTGTGCACTGTGACAAGTGCCCTCGTACCTCTAGCGTCGCCACCGCTCCGCAGCTTCAATGACTGCAACGGAAGTCAAACCACTTTCTGAGACAGAAGTCCTTGAACTAATCTCAGAGCGCTATGACATAGTGGCAAAGTCTGCAAAGTTACTGCATGGTTACTACAGCTTCACTTACAAAATTGGCTGCGCAAATGAGAAGTGGTACATTCTTAAAGTGGTATCAAAAGAAGAGCTGCATCTTGCACCTGGGATGGTCGCAATCATGCAACATGGACGCGCTTGTTGACTTCTGTTGCTTTGCAAAAGTACATGTATTGCATGTAGACAACAACTAGACAGACATGCCGTTAATTCGTCTTAACCAATAGATATCAAACGCGTTCATGGCAGTTTGCCAATTGCTCATTTACAGTGGACATTCCAAAGCTGATTTCTGCTAAGAATGGAGCCGTCTGTCTAAGCGTCGACTTCGAACAGCTAGGGAACTGTGCAGTGCTCATGACGAGCTTTTTGGCTGGCGAACCTTTGTCGGAGCTGCCGAAATCAGCAACTCTGATTGAGCAGCTTGGTGGACTGATTGCGGACTGGTCGGTCGCTAACGCTATTTCGGTGCGCTAATCGCACCCAATAGTGCGCGGTTCTAGGCACGAAGCGGTCAAGTCGTTCGAGCGAGCCGACCTGTTCGACGAGGGTCACCAGTTTCCCTTTTCCTTTCCAAACGTGGCCAAAGCGAAGGTCTTGCTTCCGCGAATCGAGAGCGAGCGGCGGAGAGCCTTCCTGCAATCAGTGCTGGACCACTTTATAATCGAGATACAGCCACGTCTGGAGCGCCTGCCCAAAGCGCTGCTTCACCACGACATGCACGTGAACAACGTGTTCGCCACTCGGCTGCCTGACAACTGCTACGGGATCTCCGGGCTCATCGACTTTGGCGACGCCTACCTAGGACCGGAGATTTACGACCTCGGCGTCACGGCCGCACACGTCATGATCGCAGACAAGCTCGAGGTTGACCAGACCGCCATCCCAGGATTACTTCTCAAAGGATACAGCAAGTGGGTTTGTAATTGCGTAAGATTGGAGGCAGTGTGACTTACTGTTGTAAACCTGCCAAAATGTTTACCCTGCATTTTGAAAATTGGATGCTTGTGTTGAACAAGCCACTCCAGAACAGATCGTGATTCAACGAAGGCACGAAAAGAGTGTACACTAAAAGAATAGCATAGAACCATTTCCTTTTGACCCGCTTCCTTTACACTTTGTGTGCATGTACATACCTACGCATGTTCAATGCCGTTCAGGTATCGCGAGCTCAGCGATGAGGAGTCGGCATTGTTGCAGTACGTCGTGTGCTGTCGTCTGGCGCTGATACAGCTCGCGGTGGCAGAGCGCTTCGCCGCCGCCGACAGGGCGCCCCCTTCGGACGTGAGACAGAGAATTCTGAGCTACGCCGCCGTTGGCTACGAGCTACTGGAGCAACTCTGGTGGAAGCAGGAGCCAACGTTTGGCTAAAAAATTGTGGAGATGCCTGCTGCTGACGCGTTCAGACCGATGTTGTTGTTGTTGTTGTTGTTGTTGTTGTTGTTGTTGTTGTTGTTGTTGTTGTTGTTGTTGTTGTTGTTGTTGTTGTTGTTGTTGTTGTTGTTGTTGTTGTTGTTTGGACCTACATAAGAGCCCTGTCATCACACGCCCAATTATGTACGATGATTCGGGCACCACGTTTGTCCGTAGACCGAGTCAGTGCGCTTTCCGGCCCCATATCCTATTTCCGGAGCGACGTATGTACGGTATCTCAAGGCTGCAGCAGCGGCTGCGCACAGACGTGTTTGGCGTTTCGCAACGCTTCTCAACAACAGACCGAGCATGACTGTACTCTCCGTACAGCGCGTCTTCCGGGCCGCGGCCCTCTAGGCGACCATCGCACGACTTGTTCCATCGATAACGGTACGAATACTGATGAGCTGGACGAGACTGAATCACGTTTGGCAATAAAAAAAGCGCGAAGCTAACGGCGGCGACGGCTCGCGTTACGGTGCGCTCTGCCCGCTCTTTCATCGGCTCGCCGCAGCTCATCGCTCACTAAGAGTGGCAACGCGCTGGTTGGGTTGTTTTGGCCTGAATTGCAGCTTGTCTGGCGCAGTGTACACGGCTATACGCTCGCCTGTAGAAGAAAACAAGGATGGCATTCGACGAGCTTGATCCGCGCTACCGCTGCTGCTGCGGCAGCTGTCACGCCAAGGTCTGCACGAGGAGCATCGCTTGCTGCACGCGTGCGTGCGTGCGTGCGTGCGTGCGTGCGTGCGTGCGTGCGTGCGTGCGTGCGTGCGTGCGTGCGTGCGTGCGTGCGTGCGTGCGTGCGTGCGTGCGTGCGTGCGTGCGTGCGTGCGTGCGTGCGCACTATAAAGCACTATAAAAATCTGTCACAAAACCGATACATACTGTAGGTATAGTGCACGCACCAACATTCAGGAAGGCGCAAAGATTATCGGCATTATCCAACTGGTCTTCCTGTGTCTCGGCGCGCTCAGCGCACTCATCAGCTTCCTCGGCACCGTTTTTTTGTGCGTGACGCGTAATTAATGCGTAATGCATCTTTCGGAGGCATTCGAACGAGCACGCATGCGGCCGGATTTCAGCACTCCAGGCCCGGCAGTGGGCAATGCGGTGGCGAATATCATCGTCCTGGGCATCATGGGCGCGGTCGTCTTCTGCCTCTTCAAGGGCCTCAAGGAGGAGAAGGCCGGCTACATCATTCCCGAAATCGTGATCTACGTGAGCAATGCGTCGACGCACTAAGCCAACTAACAATGCCCAGAACGCAAACCTGCGTCGGCACCCGCGCTTTAGATATTCTCGATCGTCAGTTGCGCGATCGCGATATTTGTCGTGATCGTCATTGGGATCGCCGGCGGCGCCGTGATCATCAACCAGCTGCCCAAGGACTTCAAGGCAGACGGCTCCAGCTGTGAGTGTTTTGTCCTCGTTGTTGTTGGGTTAGGGGCAACGCTAAGAGGCCGTCAGTGGCCCATGTATTGTAGCAATACTCATCTCTGTGACGCCTTCTCGTCTAGAGCCGCGCCATTAGCCAAAGACCTACGGAAGAACGCCATCTACAATCTATCAGGGTGTACGCGTCAGCGTACAACCCTAATATGTGACGACTTGCGCGCGCGAGAATTCGGATTTTCGATCGCCTATAACTTTTGATTGCCTGAACCGATTTGGTCGCGTTATGGCTCAAAAGAAGCGCACTCATCGGGAGACCGTACGCGCCACAGCGCGTTTCAATACTATTGCGCGTTAAGGGGAAACGCCCAAAAAGGTTTTGGAATAGTGTCTTTTTTTTTTTCTTGTTCTCCACCCAGTTTTTGGAGCACCACTCGCGAGCACCGTGGGCAATTGTGATGAAACTTGGCATGTGTAGCCGACCCATGATGGCAATTTTGCGTACCAAAGGAATCGTCTCTGCGTCCTACCAAACTTGAGATATCGCCGATTTTATGCGTTTTTTCGGACATAGTCGTTTTTTTGGGGTGGTTTCCACCAAGAGTAAATCTCGAAAAAGTGCCCAATTAACCCCCAATTTTTTTTTGATTTCCTTGAACAGTTTCTTATGGGAAGTGTATGCCAAGCCACTGAACCCAAATCTTGATCACTGATAATGAGATATTAGTGATCAAAAATCTCAACCAAAAGTTCCGTACCCTATAGGCTCTTTAACGGTGCATCGCAGAGCTTCGCTATAATGGGGAAAGTTGCTTGCCCAGACATGATCTAGACCACTATCAACATTTGAACCAAATTGGACGCACCAAAATACCTCCCCCCATTATACCGATAATGGAAATTGGCAATATTTTGGTGTGGTTAGGTCGGATGGCCTAAACATCAATAATAAAGTTGATCGCCCTTCGATGGAGAACATTTCATTCCTTGAAGTCGAAACGATCCGACGCACCAAAATATTTTCACTTCCGGAATAATCGATAAATATCGATATGGGTAGGTCGGACCACTTTGGCTAAAACACAAAAGTTGACCGCCTGCACGTGTAGATCATTTTGATTCTTTACACCACTATGCTCCAACGAACCAATATGGCACTGCAGAAGTGCACGCACGCACGCACACCGTCAAATGGGTTGCTTCGCAAGAAACTTGATGTGAGTACATCGCATCACTTCGGCTAAAACACAAAAGTTGACCGCCTAGTTATAGCGATCATTTTGATTCTTTACATCACTACGCTATGATGCAGCAATATAGCACAACTGCACGCGCACGCACGCACGCACGCAAGCACAAACACACACACACACACACGCATAATTTACCAGCAACCACAAGTTCCGATGCTCTATAGGCTCTTAAACAGTGCATGACAGAGCTTCGCTATAATGTGAAAGTTGATTGCCCAAACAGATGTTGACTAGCTGCAGCAGTTGGACAATATTGGACGCACCAAAATGCTTTCCCCGTTATACCAAAACCGGGAAATGGCGATATTTTGGTGTGGTTAGGTCGAAGAGACTTGACATCAATAAATAAAGATGATCTCCTTTTGATGTACAAGATTACATTCCTTAGAGTCAAGACGCTCTGATGCACCAAAATATTTTCACTTTCAGAAAAAGGGAGCCATATTGCCAAAAAGAGCACGCCTATTGTTGAGCACAGAGGAGACAGCCCTTTTAGCAGCCACTACACGTACACGGCCTGGGTGCAGGACGGTCAACTTGGGCAAGTCCAAGTGGGTGAACGTCGACGACTCCACAGTCGGCCCAAGCAGGGCGTTCCCCGCCGGACTTCCAGGCATGGCACTGCTTCTCCTACAGTCATCTGAATAGCTAAACCATTAGGTTGCGGTGCACATTCTATCTCTTCTGCTGCTAGACTGGCCATAGTACTCCACCTCGCATCATTTCGTGAAATACACGTCCGTAGCACGCCACATTCATGCGTACCTATGTACATACGGCAGGCACATACATACACATTACCCAAAAATATTATCCGCAGTGGCTTCTGTTTGTAGTTTCTCTGCATGCCGTGCCATTTGGTGATACGTCATCCTGCTTGGTATCATTTGCATGACAATCAGTTGTGCACAACTTTGGTCAACGAAAAATACATGAGTACCTATTTTCAATCCACATGCTCACATTCTATGCGATGAGTGTCACTGTCTCCTACTGCACTCGAGGGATTCTACCAAACATGCTACATATGTCATACATGGTACATATGTCGTGCGTGCGCGCGTATGTGCATGCATGTGTGCGTGCGTGCCTGCGTGCGTGCGGGTGCCTGTATAGGTTTTATGCATCGATGTTTGTCTTACGAAAAAACACTGTATTAAGGAAAAATTTGCAGGTGGCTGCAAAAAAAGGTGAATATGTGACGCTCTTTTGTTGGAGCCCAGTTTGAAAAAGAGGGGTATCAATTAAGGCATGCCTCATTTATGTATAGCGACTTACGCTTTGCAGCTGATCAACTTCAGTTTGAACAAACCGTGTATAAAAACCAAACCAAATGCTGCAACACGTCACATATTCGGCATTTTTTTTGTGTGAGCTCACTCACACAGAACGCAACGGCAATCCTTTCACATCTCATCTATCTCTGGTCATTACCATCAACCTGGCACAGCCAAAGTTCCTACCTAAATAATAATCGCACCTTGCTAACATTTGTGAGATGTGGATTGCCACTACAGTTCAGTTAGTGATGTGTAGGTATACATACGGTACTGGCTCCATTCGTCATTCCCCTTTTTGGCATTTCACCCAATAACGCACTGCTCATATACAACGTGCTTGCGTGCCTACGTGCGTGCGTGCGTGCGTGCGTTCGTTCGTGCATGCGTGCGTGCGTGCGTGTGTGCGTGCGTGCGCGTCTTCATAGTGGTCGTTGTGCAAGATCCTGGGGTCCCTCCTGCCTGTCTCGCAACCACGTGGCATTCAGTCATGCGACATACCGAATGTGGGGTGTTCCACTCCAGTTAGGTCCTATAATTGCCACTGCTCCTTTCTATGCACGCGAACACGAAAAAATGCCGAATATGTGACGTGTTGCAGCATTTGGTTTGGTTTTTATACACGGTTTGTTCAAACTGAAGTTGATCAGCTGCAAAGCGTAAGTCGCTATACATAAATGAGGCATGCCTTAATTGATACCCCTCTTTTTCAAACTGGGCTCCAACAAAAGAGCGTCACATATTCACCTTTTTTTGCAGCCACCTGCAAATTTTTCCTTAATGTATAATCTACAGTCAATGTATAATCTAGGGCAGCGATGGCATGAGAAAATCTATAGATTGCTCCATCAAGAATCGAACCCAGGACCTTTGTGCGCAAGAGGCCGATTCTTTACCACTATTCCATTACGCTGCAGTTTTCCGTCCAGGGGCGTGTCTGGTTGTTAGACGACGAATGCAAGAATCAGGGTGTACGCGTCAGCGTACAACCCTAATATGTGACGACTTGCGCGCGCGAGAATTCGGATTTTTGATCGCCTATAACTTTTGATTGGCTGAACCGATTTTGGCGCGTTATGGGTCAAAAGAAGCGCACTCATCGGGGGACCGTACGTGCCACAGCGCGTTGCAGTATTGCTGCGCGTTAAAGGGGTACGCCCGAAAATGTTTCCGAAAAGTGTCTTTTTTTTTCGTGTTCTCCTCCCAGTTTTTGGAGCGCCACTCGCTAGTGCCGTGGGCAATTGGAATGAAACTTGGCATGTGTAAGCGACCCATGATGGCAATTTTGTTCGGACACAGTCGTTTTTTTTGGGGTGGTTTCTACCAAGAGTAAATCTCAAAAAAGTGCCTAATTAACCCCCAATTTTTTTTTGATTTTCTTGAACAGTTGCTTATGGAAAGTTTATGCCAAGTCACTGAACCTAAAACTTCGCCCCCGATAATGAGTTATTAGCAATTAAAAATATCGGCCAAAAAGTTTGTCCTTAATAGGCGCGCTAACGGCTTATCACAGAGCTTTGCTATAAAGGACAAAGTTGTTCGGCATGACCTGGAATAGACCCCTTTTGACAATTGGACCAAATTGAACGCACCAAAATGCCTCTCCCCATTATACTGAAAACGAAAAATGGCGATATTTCGGTGTGGTTACGTCGGAGGGCATTAACATCAATAATAAAGTTGATTGCCCTTCGATGGCGAACATTTCATTCCTTGAAGTCAACACGATCCAACGCACCAAAATATTTTCACATCCGGAATAATCGATAAATATCGATATGAGTAGGTCGGATCACTTTGGCTAAAATACGGAAGTTGACCGCCTGCACGTGTAGATTATTTTGATTCTTTACACCACTATGCTCCGACGAACCAATATGGCACTGCAGATGTGCACGCACGCACGCACACCATCAAATCGGCTGCTTCAAAAAATAACTGGATGTGGGTACATCGCATCACTTCAGCTAAAACACAAAAGTTGACCGCCTAGTCATAGCGATCATTTTCATTCTTTACATCACTACGCTACGATGCAGCAATATAGCACAACTGCCCGTGCACGCAGGCACGCACTCGCACACACACACAATTATCCGCAGTGGCTTCTGTTTGTAGTTTTCTGCATGCTGTGCCATTTGCTGATAGGTCATCCTGCTTTGTATCATTTGCATGACAATTAGTTGTGCACAACTTTGGTCAATGAAAAATACATTCGTACCTATTTCCAATCCACATGCTCACATTCTATACGATGAGTGTCTCCTACTGCACTCGAGGGATTCTACCAAGCATGCTACATATGTCATACATGGTACATATGTCGTGCATGCGTGCGTGCATACGTGCATGCATGTGTGCGTGCGTGCCTGCGTGCGTACGTGCATGCATGTGTGCGTGCGTGCATGCGTGCATGCGTGTGCCTGTATAGGTTTTACGCATCGATGTTTGTCTTACGAAAAAACACTGTATTAAGGAAAAATTTGCAGGCGGCTGCAAAAAAAGGTGAATATGTGACGCTCTTTTGTTGGAGCCCAGTTTGAAAAAGAGGGGTATCAATTAAGGCATGCCTCATTTATGTATAGCCACTTATGCTTTGCAGCTGATCAACTTCAGTTTGAACAAACTGTGTATAAAAACCGAACCAAACGCAGCAACACGTCACATATTCGGCATTTTTTTGTGTGAGCTATCTCACTCACCCAAAATGCAACAGCAATCCTTTCACATCTCATCTATCTCTGGTCATTACCATCGACCTGGCACAGCCAAAGTTCCTACATAAATAATTGGCACCTTGCTAACATTTGTGAGATGTGGATTGCCAATACAGTTCAGTTAGTGATGTGTAGGTATACATATGGTACTGGCTCCATTCGTCATTTCCTTTTTGGCATTTACCCAATAACGCACTGCTCCTATACAACGTGTTTGCGTGCGTACGTGCGTGCGTGCGTGCGTGCGTGGGGCTGTGGCGTAGTCCGTAAGGCGTTGGACTCCTGACCGCGAGGTCGGGGGTTCGATTCCTTGCTGGGCAAGGCCACGGCTACCCCCTTGGGCAAGGGGTTTAAACCACTGCTCCGGTTTCGGGCTGTACCGTGGCTTCGGCCAAAAATCAGTGCCAGGTGGGGGCCCACCTTGCCTCGCGGCAGAACAACGCCCACTGTTATGTATGCGGCGCCGCCCTGTGATCTGATGATTCAGTTAACGGCCATTGTGCTGTGTCAGGTGGTTGTCGTGAAAAATAAAGTTTTAAGTTTAAAAAAAAGTGCGTTCGTGCGTGCTTGCGTGCGTGCGTGCGTGCGTGCGTACGTGCGTACGTCTGCATAGTGTTCCTGCTGCAAGACCCTGGGGTCCTTCCTGCCTGTCTTGCAACGACGTGACATTTAGTCATGCGGCATATGTGAATGCAGGGTGTTCCAGTCCAGTTAGGTCCTATGATTGCCACTGCTCCTTTCTATGCACACAAACACAAAAAAATGCCGAATATGTGACGTGTTGCTGCGTTTGGTTCGGTTTTTATACACAGTTTGTTCAAACTGAAGTTGATCAGCTGCAAAGCATAAGTGGCTATACATAAATGAGGCATGCCTTAATTGATACCCCTCTTTTTCAAACTGGGCTCCAACAAAAGAGCGTCACATATTCACCTTTTTTGCAGCCGCCTGCAAATTTTTCCTTAATCAGGGTCAGCGCGTCAGCGTCTGACCCCTAATATGTGACCACTTTCTCAGTGCGGATTATTGAATCTTTGATCGCCTATAACTTTTGATTGCCTGAACGGATTTCGGCGCGTTATGGCGCAAAAGAAGCGCATTCTTCTGAGGAATCCAAGGAGCCATCGCGCGTTTTCGTATTCTCGCGCGTTAATGGTAAACTCCAGAAAATGTTTCGAAAAAACGTCGTTTTTTTTTTCGTGTTCTGCACTCAGTTTTTGGACCACCACTCGCTAGAGCCCCCACCAATCGGGATGAAACTTGGTGTGCCTATCCAGTCCCTGGCAACAACTTTGCACTCTAAAGGATTAGTTTGTACGTCTTACCGATCAGGAGATATTGCGGATTTTTACCAATTATCGATTTTTTACCTTGGACATAGCCGTTTTTTTGGGTGGTTTCCACCAAGAGTAAAACTCGAAAAAAAGCCGAGTAAACCCCCAAATGTTTTTTGATTTTCGTGAACAGTTTTACAAGGCAAGTCTAGGACGCTTTCCAGACATTTGAAATTCCAGCCATGTAATTAGATATTGGCAATTAAAATATCGTAAATTTGCGCCCAAAAAGTTTGTCAGCTATAGGTGCTTCACACGTTCATTGCAGAGCTGTGCTGCAATGATGAAAGTTGATCGTCCTGACCTGGAATAGTACCCTTTCGACAAATTCGATGGCTCCGATGCGCATGTCTCACTCGCCAGTCGTCAAACCACCTCAATTTGTGGGATTTTGGGCTGAAAGTTTGTCAGCTATAGGCGCTTCACACGTTCATCGCAGAGCTGTGCTGCAATGATGAAAGTTGACCGTCAGGACCTGGAATAGTACCCTTTCGACAAATCCGGCGGCTCCGACGTCTATGTCTCGATGCTCGACCCTCGTGGCGCACCCACAATTCAGGTGACAGTTGACATTTCGATCACCTTTAACTTTTGTTTGCTTTAAAAGATTTGAGCGAGTAACAGTTTAAAAGAACCGCCTTCCAAAGGGGAATCGATCGAGTCATAACACGTGCCCTATTCACGGCCGTTGCAGCGATATTTTTGGAAATGTTCAAACATCTACTTGGACTACAAATCGAGAGGTCGCGGGTTCGAATCCCGCACGCGCGCCTTCTGTGTGGTGCATCCCCTTATGAAATCGATACATTCTACGTCACTGTGCTGTCTCTCCCTGCCACCGCCTGACTTTTTTTGCGTTTTTTTCGCGCTTCAGAATGACATTTTTTTGGCTGACATCATCAAGAATTAAATGAAAACATTTAGTGCATTCCACACATACATTTAAGCGGCGGGGGGGGGGGTGTTTAACACCCCTGCTGTCGGAAGTTTACTCATCTCCAATTCTGGAGGCTTTCCATCTGGAGGCTTTCCAAAGCATTCTACATTGGGGGACAACAACACAAACGCTGAGCACCTCTGTTGGCGAGCAACCTTCATACCTATATGCTACTACATACTCTTGAATGAAAATTACATAGTCCCAGGCTCATATGTTGCATGAGATCCACTGTTTCAGACTGCCAACAGCCAACACAAGTAGAAAATGTGCATGATTGACATGGTTTGCAGTGTGGTGGAGCAACTGCTTAGAAGGAGAATATGCTAAGTGGAGAAATGTTACAAAGCATCACTAGGAGCCATTAAGGACTAGAGACACCGATCCAAGAAGAATGAGAATGATCGATGGAGTAGGGAAATAGGTGGTATATGATCCTATTGAGGACTCAATTGTGCACAACACTGGGCCTTTCTATCGAAACCCTAGTAGGAGCAGGCACTAGGCTCGATGGATGGCACTGGGGCCATGAACGAGTCGGTGCCTGGCAAAAACGACAAGTGAATAGAAGGAGAATATGCTAACTGGAGAAATGTAACAGAGTATCACTACTGCTAGGAGCCATTCAGCACTAGACACCAATCTAGAAGCAATGAATAGGATTGCTAGATTGGTCAACAGAATTGGGCCACACAGAATTGGGCCATCCCTTTGTAATTGTCATGTTCCTGCTGCCAAGCTGGCTGCACAATTTCACCCACTCGGGTGATGTTGCGTGGTCAGTGTACAACTGATGGCAACCAGGAACTGGCAATTGGAAATGCTGAACCATTTGGGCAGGATCCACCTCTATTGTGTGGGTGAAGAAAGCCACAGTGCGCACACACACACATGCATGCTGGTGGGGCTGCATTACTTGTACCTGCGGCTGTTTTTCTGCAAATCTGTCAAATTTGGACTAGTGTCTAGGCATCCTTAATGCGCGCGTGCGTGCGTGTGAGCGTGCGTGCAAGCGTGCGTGCGTGCGTGCGTTTATGGCAATGATCACCTTTTGTCTTACGAAAAAACACTGTATTAAGGAAAAATTTGCAGGTGGCTGCAAAAAAGGTGAATATGTGACGCTCTTGTGTTGAAGCCCAGTTTGAAAAAGAGCGGTATTAAGCCATGCCCCTCTGATTTCTGGCCACTTCCACATTGTAGCTGATCAACTTCAGTTTGAACAAACCATGTATTAAATCGGAACCAAACGCAGCAACACGTCACATATTTGGCGTTTTTTTGTGTGAGCCATGTCACTCAGTCAAGCCCAAGCACAAACGTCCATCAACTCAAATCTCTTCTCTAACAAGTCGTTATTATTGCTCATTACCATGAACCTGACACTGCCAAAGAATGTCTTACAGTGCTAAAATTTGTTGCATGTGGGTTGGTGACGATGTACAGTTGGTGATGTGTAGGCGAGACATACAATACGTACTACAATCCTGCTCCATTCCCTTCTGGCATTACACCCAATGACGAACTGTTCGTCCAACATTTGTGATGTGCCCCCAGCCATGTAATGCCCTAATGCGCGCGTGTGTGCTGCGTGCATGCGTGTGTGCTGCGCGCGTGCGTGCGTGCTTGCGTGCCTGCGTGCGTGCGTGCGTGCGTGCGTGCGTGCGTGCGTGCGTGCGTGCGTGCGTGCGTGCGTGCGTGCGTGCGTGCGTGCGTGCGTGCGTGCGTGCGTGCGTGCGTGCGTGCGTGCGTGCGTGCGTGCGTGCGTGCGTGCGCGCATGCATACGTGTGCATGTGCTTATTTCTCACATTCAATCTGTGTAAAATGTCAGCCAGTTCCAGTCGCGGGTATTTTCGCTCCACATTTATTTCCATTGCGGGCGAACACAAAACACGCCGAATATGTGACGTGTTGCTGCGTTTGGTTCAGATTTAATACATGGTTTGTTCAAACTGAAGTTGATCAGCTACAATGTGGAAGTGGCCAGAAATCAGAGGGGCATGGCTTAATACCGCTCTTTTTCAAACTGGGCTTCAACACAAGAGCGTCACATATTCACCTTTTTTGCAGCCACCTGCAAATTTTTCCTTAATGCATAATACGTTGCAGTTGTGGTCGTCTTCGTCGTTTGCGCCATCGTCGTCGTGCTGCTCCTCATCGAGATGCTGTTGTCGATCTGGCTGTTGACGGTGATGCTGGGCGCGTACCGCTACCTCAAGGACAAGGAGCAGGCGGGCTTCGCTGGCGCTGGCGGGATCGTCATCAACCCGCCGCAGCAGCCACCTCAGGTGAGGGAGAAGCCGAAGCTTCTCCGTTTGTGAATACAGAAAGCGTAACGAGAACCTGTTGGAATTGGTGAACACTTGTGTAAGCGGTTTAGATGGCCGGTGGGGGCGCTTCCTATCCGCCACTGAACCCGCCACCCAGCTACCAGTGAAACTTGACAGTCCTTTTCAGACCGGTACCGTCTCCAAGCTACCAGTAAAAGCTAGCAGATAAGATACCCCTAAGAACACGCTCGTCTCCCATGACGCTGTGCTCTTTTGTTCGTCGTTCGTCGTTTTTCGCCGTATTATTCGGTCCCCGCTTATCATGTCCAACTGTCCAACCACGCATCTGTCCAACTATAATCTGTTGCTTTTGAATTTCACTCACTACCGACGTGGCCTGCCTAGGTATGGCTTAGTACAATGTGTAGGTGAGTGGTGAAGTGATGACGTAGCAATGGGCACAATATTGCCGTGTCGTGTTTTGTGTTGGCTGGAGTATACACGCATACACAGCGACACAAGAGTTTTCCTGCAGTAGCAAACTTTATACTATCGACAGTAACCCAGGAGTGACGCAACAGCGATTACTGTCCCATTTCCCAGCGACTACCGACAACGAAACCGACAACGCATTTGCGTGTTTATGCGTATTCCTATGACTCTAAAAAACCGGAAATAATTCGCTTGGGCGCGAGTGACTGCATTTTCTAAACCGGCACGCACCAAAGCGCACTGAGCACGCTGAGTCAAAGATCCGCGTTTCGCAACACCTACCTGCGCGTGTGACTATTCTCGTCAACAAAAAACGACTACAGTCTCACTCTCCGTATAGCGCGGTTGCCGACACCGCCGCCCTTTTGGGCCAGCGTGGAACGGCTGTTTGGATGGTACGGTGCGCATTCAGAAGAGCTTGAAGCGCCTGCATCGCGTTCGACAATGAAATTGCCGTTGCCGACGACGGCGGCTCGCGTTTCAGCGCGCTCTACCATTCGCTCTGTCGTTGCCCGTTGGTCACCGTCACTGTAAGGATAGGAGGAGTCAGGAGTGGGAACGCGCTTATCTTATTTCAAAAAAATAAATCGCGATTATCGGATTGTTGCTGGCAGATAGTGGAGCTTGTCTGGCTAGACCCGGCCTATACGCGTACGTGTAGAAGAAAACAAGGCCAAGGATGGCGTTCGACGAGTTTGACCAGCGCTAGCGCTGCTGCTGCGGCAGCTGTCACGCCAAGGTCTGCGCGAGAGGCTTTGCTTGTTGCGTGCGCGCGTGCGCGCGTGCGTGCGTGCGTGCGTGCGTGCGTGCGTGCGTGCGTGCGTGCGTGCGTGCGTGCGTGCGTGCGTGCGTGCCACACACACGTAGAAGGATCTGGCAAATATACTGTACCCACCACCGACAGTGCATTTGTACAATTCAGGAGGGTGCAAGAATCATCGGCGTTATCCAACTGTTCTTTCTGTGTCTCAGCGCGCTCATCGGGCTCATCACTTTCTTCGGCATCGGTTCTTTGTGCGTAGCGCTTTCCTAATGCGTCTTTGGATGCGTCTAAAAGGGCATTCGATCCTAATGCGTCTAATGGAGGCATTCGATCGAATCGAACACGGGTGTGTGCGCCCGGATTTCAGCGCTCCGGGCGCGGCAGTCGGCAATGCGGTCCTGAATGGCATCTTCCTGGGCATCCTGGGCGCTGCCATCTTCTGTCTCTTCAAGGGCCTCAAGGAGGAGAAGGCCGGCTACATCATTCCCGAAATCGTGATCTACGTGAGCGATGCGTCGACGCACTAAGCCAACTAATAATGCCCAGAACGCAAACCTGCGTCGACATCCGCGCTTTAGATAATCTCGATCGTCAGTTGCGCGATCGCCATACTGGTCGTGATCATCAATGGGATCGACGACGGCGCCGTGACCATCGACCAGCAGCCCAAGGACGTCAAAGTGGACGGCTCTAGCTGTGAGTGTTCCGTCCAAGGTTGTGTTTGGTTGGATGACGTATGCAAGAATACATAATTATGCTTCAGTTGTCGTTTACGCCATCGTCGTGGTGCTGTTGCTCGTCGAGATGCTGGTGTCGATCTGGCTGTTGACGGTGATGCTGGGCGCGTACCGCTACCTCAAGGACAAGGAGCAGGCCGTCTTCGCTGGCGGAGTCGTCATCAAGCCGCCGCAGCAGCAACCGCAGGTACGGGAAAAGCAGAAGTCCCTCCACTTGTGAATACAGAAGGGGTAGGGAAAATTGTTGGAATTGGTGTCAACATTGAGCCCGCGTTTTAGATGGACGGTGGAGGCGCTTCCTATCCGCCACTGGGCCCGCCACCTAGCTACATATATGCCAGTAAGACGGACCGGCCACCCAGCTATACCAGTTCAACGTGACAGTTCTTTCAATGAGTACCTACTCCACCAACATACTCCAGTAAGTTATGCACCTAGGTACGTAGCAGACCTTACGCGTATACGCTCGTCTTGCCGTGACGCTTTTCTTTTGTTTGTTCGTTCGTCGTTTATCCGATCCGCCCGCATATCTTATGTAACCCCGCATCTCTCCAACTATGTATAATCCTTTGCTTTTGTAGTTCACTCACTACACGGTATAAGTGGCCTGCCTGCCTATGTATAGCCTAGTACAACGTGTCGGTGGGTGGGGATGGGAGCGGATGACGTGACGTTGAGCACAATATTCGTCGTGTCGTGTTTTGTATTGGTTGGAGGACGCACACAGCACCAGAAAAGTTGTCCTCCAGTAGCAAACAGTGCGTGCACTACCGGCGAACGACGCAACAGCGACTACATTGTATCTGCCTTAGCAAGTGAAGTGCCTGCCTATTATCACTAGATAGTCGCCGTCTTCCTATGACTCAGTTCAAAAAATAATTCACCTGGGCTCGAGTGACGGCATTTCCTACAAGAACGCGCACTGAGCACGCTGAGTCAGAGACCGGCGTTTCGCAACATCTACCTGCGTGGGACCATCGTCGCAACGACAAATAGTGACTGTACTCTCATCCTCCGTATAGGGCGGCTGCCGACACCGCTGCCCTCTGGAGGAGCATAGGACGGCTGTCTGGATGGTACGGTGCGCACAGAGACGTGCTTGGCGCGAATGCGGCGCGTTCGACAATGCAAATATGTAGGAGCGCCGCCTTTGTCGACTACAGCGGCTCGTGTTACGGCGCGCTCTTCCATCCGCTCTGTTGTTGCCCGTTGGCTTGGCCACCGCCGCTCCCTGTTTGAATAGGAAGGGCGGGAACGCGCTTGTCGGGCTGTTGCTGGCACAAATTGCAGCTTGTCTAGCTAGACCGCGTCTATGCGCGTGCGCGTAGAAGAAAACAAGGCCAAAGATGACGTTCGACGAGTTTGACCCGCGCTACCGCTGCTGCTGCGGCAGCTGTCACGCCAAGGTCTGCACGAGAGGCTTCTTTTGTTGCGTGCGTGCATGCGTGCGTGCGTGCGTGCGTGCGTGCGTGCGTGTCTTATTGTAGTACCACGAGTTGGAGGAATCAATCCTCAAACCCACATCCCATGATCCCACACGTCCCTACCGTACTCTGCTGCACACAAGACCAAAGGACGATGTCTCAGCAGTCAGTGCACATGTGTTTTCAGGACGGAGCAAAGATTGTCGGGATCATACAGTTTGTGCTTCTCGTACTGAACGCGCTCGGCGCGTTCATCACATTCTGCGCCACCGTCTACTTGTGCGTGTGACCTTCCTTTTATCGATTTTGTCGTTTGCTGGTGGATTCACGAGCGCACTCGTGCTCGGATTGCAGCACGCCAGGCGTGGCAGTGGCCAATGCTGCTGTGCAAATCATCTTCCTCGGCATCATGGGCGCTGTCGTCTTCTGTCTCTTCAAGGGACTCAAGGAGGAGAAGGCCGGCTACATCATTCCCGAGATCGTGTACTACGTGAGCGATCGATGCGTCATCGCACCAATGCATAAATATGTTTTTTGTTTTTGTCCAGTTTTTTGTCCAATAAAAACTGTCAAAAAACTGTCAATAAAATGCTAGTCATCGACGCACATGTTCAGATCATCTCGATCGTCAGTTGCGCGATCGCCATATTCGTCGTGGTCATTATGGGGATCGTCAGCGGCGCCTTCATCATCAGTAAACTGCCCAAGGATGTAAAGCCGGAAAACGACAGCTGTGCGTGTTCTGCATGTCTGTCTGGCTGTTCTGCGTCTGGGGAAGAAGGAAAGATTATGCTTTAGGGGTGATTATACTGATCGTTTGCGCCGTTCTCGTCCTGCTGCTCGTGCTCGAGATGCTGCTCGCCATCTGGCTGTTGACGGTGATGCTGGGCGCGTACCGCTACCTCAAGGACAAGGAGCAGGCCGGCTTCGCTGGTGGAGTCGTCATCAACCCGCCCCAGCAGCCACCTCGGGTAAGCGAAAGCCAAAGTCCCTCCTCCATTTGAGTCAACATCTGAGTCCGCGTTTCAGATGGCCGCTGGAGAAGTTCCGTATGCACCTTTGAACCCGCCACCCAGCTACGACGAGTGAATTGTGACACTCCTTTTCAACACCAGTACCGGTAATGCGCTATATACCTACAGATACAGGTATTCGCACGCATTCATCCGGTCATAAGGTGATACCACACTGTATCTTTCGCAAATTCTCACATTCTCTCCAACTTACATGCGTTGCTATTGACTTGGGAGTGGGTGGAGACGACGCGACTTTGCGTATGAGCCAGCGTTTTGTGTTTTGGGGTTGAATGAAGTACATACAGTACTAACATTGTAATACATACCACGCATAAGCAGCGTTAGCAGAGCGGGTTGCACCAGTTGCACCAGCTTTGGACTTGGTAACGAATTGCATCGGACAGACAGGAATGCACCACTACCGCAATCTAATATTTTCCACAAGCATTCTCATACCTAAGAATCATAGCACCAGCCACAGTATCCTAGCAAGCGAAATGCGTTTATGTGTACCCAAATTTTGTTTCCTACTTCAGTAGTTGGTCAGTGCCACTTCCAAAGAACGGACTTGTTGTCGTGCAGTTGTATTAGCTCGTCCACGACAGCGGCTATGTTTTTTAACTGCGCCTTTTCAAACTCGGGAATTTGCGCGAAGAACACATGGCTAATGGGCACAAAGCACATCGTCGCGTGCTTGAATGTCCGCCTGAAATGCGTGGAAAATGTACTTGCGCCGATTTTCACTACCAACAACAAACACCAACTTGTAGGCCCTCAGCACTTTTTCCAGAGAGAAAGGCGCTTTTTGGCCAACTTTTTCGAACTCCGCGGTCAGTGTCGCGTGGTAATGTCGGAGGACTTCGTAGGTACTGGCGCGTCTCACGGACGCCTCCGCCGACCAACAGAGGAACCGGCCGATGTCCACGCAAATCGACGTTGGGTGGACGAACTGCAAATTTTGTACAGTATTTGGACAAACATATTGAAAAGCAAAAAAATCCGTCGAACCTGCCAGTCCAGAATTTTGACGAGGCGCTCGTTGCCATCCGCTGCTCTTTTGCAGACCACATTCGTTTGACGACTGTCGCCATGAGCCAGGACAAAGGGCAAACCCAACTCATCTTGAATCTGCATTTTACTGTACATGCATGAGTACGTTACCAAAACGAACAACCAATTATAAAACAACTTTGTCTGCGTAGGAGATATCCTCCTCAGACCATATCTCTTTGTAGCGTTTCGCCACACCGGGCGGATAATGAGAGGGCCCTCCAGTCATTAGTTCGACACCATGTCTTCCAATGGTTCGATAGATATCATAGTGGGAGCTTTTTAAATCGCTATTCTCTAGCCACGTGCGGTCTTGAAGCGAGAACGCGTGCAGTCGAGCAATACTCGCTGCGTACTGTAGTGTGCCGTCACGTAAATTTGCATATACAGTAGCCGCCAACAAGAAGACTTCCTCACATCCATCAGCAACGAGAGGTCGCAGTGTTCCCAAGGATCAGGAACGTATCCGGCGTCTGTCAAATCCTCCATGATGATTACACCTTTGTGGGACTCGTTTTGGTCCAGCTCTTCGATGAAAAACGTTTTTGGAACTTGAAGGTGGTCTTCTTTTCCTTGGACGAGGCGGTAGAAAGCGCACTCCGTGTTGTGCTTCTGCAATCGGGCACTCGGTGCAACTGTGCTGCTGAATGCTTCTTTAGGTATGCAGCTGGTGAGCGCAGCTGTAGTGAGTGTACAGTACATACTATACTGTATTGTTGTTTTTGGTTGTGTGTTGGGTGTTGTTTTGTTTTTTTTTTCTTTTTTTTTTTTTTTTGTTTTTTTTTTTTTTTTTTTTTTTTTTTTTTTTTTTTTTTTTTTTTTTTTTTTTTTTTTTTTTTTTTTGTTTTGTTTTTTTTTTTGTTTTTTTTTTTTGTTGTGTTTTTTGTGTTTTTAGGCGGGGAGAAAGGGACAGAGGGGTGCGAGCGCGAGAAATGGCGATGAAATGAAAAAAGAAATTTTTGTCTGGGCTCTGTAAAATAGCGCTAGAGTATGGTGTTGTGGCTGGTAGTATAGGTTTATGTTATCTATTGTATGTACTGGGCAGATGGAGCGGGTGAACAGAAAGTAGTGTGTTTGTTGTGGTGTTGGTTGTGTGTGTTTTCTTTTGCTTTTGCGTTTCTGTGTTTGTTTCGTTTGTGTTTTGGAGTGTTGTGTTGGTTTGATGTGGTGGTGTGGTGGTGGTGAGATATGAGGAGAAAAATATAATGAACTTTGGAGTAATTTTGCAAGAGTCCTGAGTTGAAGCGGCTAGTACAATACTACAATGTACTGGCAGTCCGTTGAGCAGTGCCTCACTGTGAACAATTGAAGGAAAGAAAGGTCACGAACGCGTCTCAAGTCCTCCTTCTGCGTGTCCATGAGCTCTTTGAGCGCCTCCGAGTCCGCCGAGCCTTTCTCCATGAGGTCCAGCGTGGGCAGCTTCAGCACGGCGGCCTTTGGCAGCTGAGACACGTCCAAGCCAACCCACGTCAGATGCACTCTCTCCACTCTGAACTTCAAGTTGTATGTGCCTGCAATTGATTGACAGCCAGTAAGTACATTGACAAGTATCCCTGGGTGTCACCGATCCGCTCCACGACCGCGTTTTCGATTGTCGCGTCCGTCTTGAGAGCACCTTGCAGGATGGCTTCTAGCCGAGCGAACGTCAGTCCAGAATGTTCTATCAGCTGCTGCTTATCCAACTTCTGCCGTTGCAGATCCTGTTGTTCCGCCATGGTATCATTGGAAGCCATCAGTTTTGTGGCGACTTAACAAGTGCCAACTAGCGGAAAGATGATTGTTCTATTGTTGAATTGCTGTAAGCGTTTGGAGAAGTTAGAATGAAGCTGTGTAAAGTCGTGCAATATGAAATGTTTAACGGGGCCACAGTGTAATGTTCCTCAGGTCCAGGCCGAATATGCGGGCAAGGAGGGACAAACGCTGTGAACTGCAACTCTTTATTACAACTTTCTGCCTCGAAAACTTTTCCAAACGCTTACAACAATCGCACATCCCAAAAATGTGTCAACTTCACACAGATTTTCAGGGTTGCTGAGGGTGTTTGCCTATTGTAAAATCAGGGCAGCATTCTTAGCGAGCCTTCTAAAACGTTGTTCCTTTGCAACGAAGAAATCGCAAAATGTTTGTCTGCAGTGCAGGCTTTTCTGTCATTCTACTATCTTTTTTGTTGTACAAAGTACAAAAAATGACGCTGTAGCGCCAGCAGACATGCAAAATGTGCCTAGCATTCTATACGAACGGGAGACATTTTGAACTATGCCGCCTATTCAACCCACTGTCAGAAAGTCCTAGATCCGCAGGAGTTGATACACTGCTAAGGACGTGTATGCTTGTAGCTAACTGAGTACGCTATTAATGGTAAAGTAAGCATTGGAGAAGCACGCTATGCACGTTATCGCAGCGCAACTCCAGTGGTCATGTTTTGTATACCTTCATCCTGGACACATTGAAGTTGTACTGTGAAACTTTTGTAAAATTATATGCAAAAAGTAACGTTAAAACAATAAATTTGCATGTAAGTTTACAAACCAATGCAAGTATGCGGTGGTTTTATTTGCATAACGTATTTGCATAAATACACAAGTGTACATTACTTGTATTTGCATAAGTGTAGAACTGCACAAGCAGTTTTTCAAATTTTGCGTAAATAGCTAAAATCGTCGGTCCGTGCGTAATTCAAACCTTCTTCGGTTTCCGTTTTTCAGTTTCTGTCTTGTCGTATTTTCGTATTATTGTTAGTTTCATGTGATTTGTTTTCTTCCACAGCGGTCCAGCCATGCAGTCCGAGGCTGCATACGTTTGTCGTTGCGTGTTATAATGAGGATGTCATTTCTAGAATGTGTATTGTATCGAAATTTAGCTAGAGAATTTGTGTCGACAGCTATACGAGTCGGCTTCGAGCGAGGAAAGGGCTTTAGCGGAGCGGCAACTGGCGGAGTTCGCTGAGTCGCCCGAATGCCTCGAGAAGTGCACGATGCTTCTTGGCAACTTTTCTGTATGTCCTTTTAGTTTTAAATGCTTGTGTAATTATAACGGATATTTTTTACGGTTTTGTCGGGTTAACGCGAATAAATTCTGAGGAGCAGGGCAGCCGCTTCAGAGTCCCTACAGCTGCCTGGTGGCGAGTACGACGCTGAGCAAACTGATCTCGCGCACCCCAACGACCGTGTCCCTAGAGGAACGCGTGGAACTGAGTAAGCTGTTGCCTATTTTTGTCTTTCGATTTTTTTTTTACTTTTTGTGTGTTCAGGGTCTTACCTGCTGAATTATCTCGGCAGCCAGTGGCAAAAGATGCCTCAGTTTGTCGTCAGCTCGCTATGTCAGGTCTGCCAAAATGCATTAAATTGCCTCAAGAGATTGATTGATTAGTTTAGCTCTTCGCGCGGCTGACGAAGCTCGGATGGTTCGACGTCACTAAAGACGACGACTACGTCTTCAGAGCGTCCATCGAGCAGATCTTGAAACTCGCCAAAGTTAGTTGCATTTGTTAGGCACTGTTAAAAGGCTACCTTTGACCTACTGACGAGGTGTTATGTTTACCGTAATCTTACTTTCCCGAAGTTTGCAAAAATGCAGTGTTTGTGCGTGCTGAATGGTTGAATCGCAATTAAGGCTAATCTTGCTTTCTCGAAGTTTTCAAAAATGCAGTGTTTGTGCGTGCTGAATGGTTGGATCGCAATTAAGGCTGAGGTGCATTCAATTTAGGAGTCGGCTGAGCATTGCGCACTCTGCGTGCAGCTGCTGTCATACGTTACGGCCGAAATTAGTCAAGTGAGCCACTGCCTTGTATGAGCCTTTGTATTCAAAATTTGTCCATTTAATTTCGTTTGCAGACGAAATTCAGCGTGGGCTCGCTGACTTCGCACCGTCGCGTAGCCGCCTCGTTCAGGGACACGCATCTCTTCGACATCTTTCAGTTTTCCGTCGACTTTCTGCAGAAACAGCTGGACAGGTTGCCGACCGAGGATCAGAACAGTGTGCGTGCGTGCGTGCGCGTACGTGCGTGAGTGCGTCCGATCAAACCCAGACCGGCGCCTCAGATGAACCAACTGTCGCAGTTGTTAGACCTGACGTTGAACTGTCTGCAGTTCGATTTTATCGGCTCACTAATGGACGATACAATCGACGACAACGCGAGTGTACAGGTGCCCGCCAGCTGGAAGAACCGTGAGCTCCGCACGCACGCACGCACAATCGCACGCACGTACGCACAGAAAGTCGTGTCCTTCAGTGTTCACCGTCGAGTCAAACGTGGTGAAGCTCTTCTTCTCATTGTACACTTCACTTCCTCAGCTGGATGTCTCTGCCAAAGTCTGACGTTTTGAATTTGAAATTTAGATTGGCTCGCGTGATACTCTGGCGCGATTCAGGTGTTGTCGTGTCTGGTACAGCTGACTTCGGTTCGACGCACGATCTTTAGCAACACGGAGAGACAGGAGTATTTGGTGCTGCTCGTCAAGGGCATCAAGGGCGTCTTGGACAACCCTCATGTCAGGCTTGTGGATTGATTCCACCGTTGGCTGTTTGTGTATGTGCGTGCGTGCGTGCGTGCCTGGGTACGCCGGTCGCTGGTCGTGTTTCAAAGGTCAAAGGAAGATTGCGCACGAAGTTGTGCACGTAGTTTGTGACGCGCAATTCAGAAGCTGTCCGACCAGGCCAACTACCACGAATTCTGTCGCATGATCGGTCGCGTCAAATCGAACTACCAGCTGTCGGAACTGATCAAGGTCGACATCTATCAGGAGCTCATCGCCACGCTCGCCGACTTCACCGTCCAGTCGCTGCAGGCGCGTCTCTGAGCCACATATGTCATGGTGCCATGGTCCCTCCTTCAGATGTTCCAGTTCTCACACAACAGCATCCACTACCTGTTGTCTTTCTGGCAGCGCATGGTCATCTCCATGCCCTACGTCAGGTGTCTCAAGCAGCACAAAATAGCAGTTGTGTTCCTGAGGATAAATCAAACGGGTTTAGGTCAAACGAGCACCACAACCTGGCGCAGTTCGCGCCGCTCGTCTCGAAGGCCTACATCGAATCGAGACTGGCCATGGTCACGAGGTATCCCCTGTTCTGATGCCCAAAATGTTCAGTGCTCAACGAAAAGTTCTGAGTCTGTACGGAATCGACCATCTTTTGAAAGCCCTTTGTGTGGACTTCGGACCTGGCGTTTCGTAACGTTTGCTCTGTTAAAAAAAAAGTATTAAAAAACAACACAGACCACTCCCCGGCATTTATACGCACTTTTTGAACGGTCACCCACGAAAGTCCAGCTGCCAACCCAGTTAGGGTGTGTGTCATTAGGAAGGCCGGTTTAGGGGGTGGGGTATGAGGGATTCCATATTTTGAACACGTTCGCTTTGTACATGTCGGCTCTTTTGTTGCCGTTTCTGATTGCACGGGCTGTTTCAGCGACACGGAGGATCCGTTCGAAGATCACACGTCGCTGGCGCAGCAGCTCGACCAGATCTCGGTGAGATCACATCACCAGTCAGTTGATCAGGCGTTGCGATAGTGATTGATCCGATGGGGGCGCAGGTGATCATGCGCTGCGAGTACGACTGCTCGAGTCGGCTGCTGATGGAGCGCTTCGACGACGCCTTCCAACGCTACGAAGCCGCCGTCAACGGCGCCACTGGACCACTCACGCGCCAAATCGAAGGTGCTCCTTCGACACGCATGCACGTTCCGTGACGCGCGCACCGTCATGCACGTACGGGCACGCACTGGCACACACGCACCCGGCACCCCCCCCCCCCCCGCACGCACGCACGGACGCACACACGCACCCGGCATGACCAGCACGCACACACGCACGCTGCAGGGGAGTTGACGTGGCTGGTGTATTTGGTGGGCGCGGCGGTGCACGGCAGGGCGGCGCTGGGCACCAACACCGAGGAGCACGAGGGCGACGGCGACCTCGTCTCCAGGTGACGAAATTAATTAACTGAATTTATTTTATATACCCTTTTAATTTTTTAAGAGTGCTGGCTCTAATGTCCGTGTCTGACGGGCTGCGAGCGACCACCAACAGCGGCTACGCGAGTATCAAATTGGAATTCGCCTTTCTCTTCCACCTAGAGCAGTTTCGCAAGATCTACATTAGTGACCAAGTACAGAGAACCTCAAAGGTACTAGAAGTCGAATTTTTACAATTTCATTTTCACGTGTTTTTTTGTAGGTGTACACGAAACTGGCGGAGCGGTTCGGCCTTAGCGACGAGTCGCAAGTGCTCGCGGTGTACGTGAGAAAAATGTGCGTTTTCTTTTCTTTTCTCTGTAAAAATAAAATTAAGGTGACAACTGACAGATGCACTTGTTGACTGCAGCATAACGAATCTGAAGTACTGGGGCGGCCAGGAGCGTCTGATCGAGGACACGCTGACGCTGCTCAACGACCTCTGCGTCGGCTACACGTCCGTGAGAAAGCTCGTCAGACTCGACGAGACACGATACCTCATGGCCAATCACACGGTCCCTTTCTTCCTTCTCTGTGCGTGCGTGCGTGCGCGTACGTGCGTGAGTGCCGGTGCGTGCGTGTCCATCTGCGTGCGTGCGTGCGCACCTAAAATGGCTTGTTGCTCGAGTGCCTCCAGCCACCCCTCGCCGCAGTCTGAGATCAACGCCCCGGGTCGGTTTTTCTCGTTCAGTCGGCTGAGTTCGCTTTTCTGGGTTCGTCGTCGGCGACGAAGCCGACGCAGCGGTGTCGGACGACCTTTTACGGCGCGCTCGCTCGCCTCCTCACGATCGAGACGGAAAACGAGACGGATTTTGTCAACTTTATGAGGCCCATAGAAGGTTGGTTTGATTGCCGACAATTGAGCATGCGACGGGACAGAACTAACTCGGTTTGATTGCCGACAATTGAGCA
The DNA here is from genome assembly GCA_030248085.1 of Paralinhomoeus sp. GSCO2_6. NCBI lineage: Eukaryota > Metazoa > Nematoda > Chromadorea > Monhysterida > Linhomoeidae > Paralinhomoeus > Paralinhomoeus sp. GSCO2_6. The sequence goes on along the minus strand of JASAMY010001648.1, from coordinate 2,414 downwards.
TGCGACGGGACAGAACTAACTCATGGTTGCCGCGTGCAATTCTATTCCAGAAGTGAAAGCGGCCACGGCGAACGCGCTCGGCATGCTACAATCGGCCGACGAGCGCGTGCAAGCGGAAACGAAGGTGGATTTTTGAAAAAATTCTTAATTGTCGAATTCGTTGCCCGTTCAGCTTGCAATAATCGGGCTCGCCAGAGACCTGCGAGGCATCGCGTTCGCGAGCAACACCAAGGCCTCGTACAATATGCTCTTTGACATGATGTCGGCTTTCCTGTTTACATTGTATTGAAATTAATGAGAATTGCACTTATTTTCAGCTTTCCTGACTACTTTGAGATTTGCCTGCGCGCTCTCGAGGTGGGTACATGTCACTCGCATGCACGCACGCACGTACGCACGCACGCACGCACGCACTGGTGCAGTTGTGGTACGCGGACGCGGAGGTGGTGAGCCCCGTGCTGAAGTTGGTCCACGAGCTCTGTCAGAATCGCTCCCAACGGCTGCAGTTCGACTCGAATAGCGCCAACGCCTATCTGCTCTTCAAGCAGGCTAGCAAGCTCATCTGCGCCTACGGTCCGTTGCGGTAGACACCCCCCCCCCCTTGATGTTTCGAAATGCCCCAATGCTCGTTTCACCTCAGGCACGCGACTGCTGACGCTGGAGTCGGTGCCCAAGGACAAGGAGTACAAGGTGAAGTTCAAGGGCATCTCCGTCTGCTTCGGCATTCTCAGGGCCGTGCTGTCCGGCGGCTACGTCAACTTCGGCGTCTTCCGCCTCTACGAGGACGACTGTCTAGACAGCGCACTCCACGTCGCCGTCAGACTGGCGCTCGCGCTGCCCAGGCCAGACCTGCTGGTCGATACCCCCCTCCCCTCCCCTCGGCCCCCCCCCCCTCCTGTGCGGACTTGGCGTGCGCACTACCTAGGCGTATGCGAAGCTGAGCCAGAACTACTACTACATGCTGGAGTGCCTGGCGCAGGACCACTGCGCCTTCCTGTCGAACCTGGAGAGCGACGTCTTCGTCTATCTCCTGCAGACGCTACTAGACGGACTCGGAGCCATCGGTGGGTCGGCGGCACGAGCACTTCGTTGCTGTTCGATTGAGGCCGACGCTAGGAGGTCGAGGACATGAGAATCCATTGATACACATCAAGAATCGAACACAGAAGCGTGCACACAAGAGGCCGATTCTCTGCTGCTAGGCCGTCAGCCGCCCAATAGTACTGCCTTGTACCTGAACCAGCTCCAGTCGCTTCAGACTCCGTGGTCGTGACGGGCTGCTGCTCGACGCTCGAGTACATCGTGGGCTACCTCTACCAGCGCGTCAACAGGCCGCCCGCCCAAGCGACCGGTCCCAACACGGCCGCCATGAGGAGGAGGGCGTACAAGGCGGTCGAGGGCGAGAACTGCCTGCTCGCCGTCAAGCAGAGACCAGAGATCCTCAGACAGGTGGTGGGCGGCGGGCGCACGGGGAGGCGGGGACGCGGGGCCGCTGCAGATGCTCTGGACGGGTCTGACGACGGTGATGTTCGACGAGTGCAAGACGCAGTGGAGTCTCTCGCGCCCGCTGCTCGGCCTGATCCTCCTGCAGGAGACGGACTGGCAGCGCATCAAGATGGACATCGTCCAGACGCTGCCCCTCAGCCCCGCGGCCGCCGGTCGCGCCGGCGGCGGCGGCGCCCTCTCCGTTGGCGGCTCGCCCTCCGCGACCTCCGCCGGCGGCGCGGTGTCGACGGCCGCGACGGGCGACCGCCGCCAGAAGCTCGCCCAGAGCCTCGAGTCCCTCATGGACGGTGTCGAGCGCTCGGTCACCATGAAAAACAAGGACAGGTGCCTGCCTGTCTGTGTACTTTCGTAGCTAACATTGTACCCTGAATGCTCACGCCGCTGCTGGCTCTAGATTCACTCAGAACCTGTCGAACTTCCGCCGGAACGTGGGCGAAATTCTCAAGTCGGCCGGCGGCCTGCCGGCCGTCGCCTCTTCCGTCGAGATGGCCGCTAGTTGAGAGAGTTCTCAAAAATTGACGCCACTGCGAAGCCGAGTGACACCGGGTGCTGTCTGCGCCCCTTGGACGAGAGGGTGTTTTTCGTTGCGCGAAGTCGCATGTTCGGGTTTCGCTCGTTCGTTTGTAGGTTCGAAAGAGAAATGGCCTAGTAGACAACGGAATCGGAGTACAGAGTACGTATGCATGCATATATGCACGCACGCACGCGGACCGATGCAGCCTGTGGTGGGTCTGGGTACACGTATGTTGGTATACGCATGCACACTGCGCCACGAGAAATACTCGGATAGGGGCCCGACCCTCCTCCGTCCTTCCGTCAGCTCTTCTTTCAACGCTATAACCGAGTCGGAATGGGGGCGGCTACTGTGTTCTTTGCAGATACTTGTGGCCATGTGAGTACTATGAACG